>JAEQBH010004572.1:0-181364 GCA_016808115.1 Tetrastigma voinierianum
AATACACTTAAAATCAGTTATTAATTACAATCAAATTACGATTATTCATTAGAAAGGGAAATGCAATTTATTAAATTGTCAATTAGAAGTCAGAAATTATGATTGTTAGTCAGAATCAAGTTAGGGTTATTGTCATAATAGGTTATTAGACTCTTAATACATTTTGGATTTACTAAAGAAACCTATAAATAAGGATAATTAATGTAAGTTAAAGTAGATTTAGTTGAGTAATAACATTTCTTCTATTTGCAGTCTTTGCAATCCTCAATGGTGAGACTCCATTGACCTTCTTGATAAGACTCTGATAAGGCCTTAGAGATTCTAAGGTTTCCTATCCATTCCCTTCCAACGTCATTCTTCTCATTTTTGTTATTTGACTTTCCCTATCATATCTTTTATCTATATTTTCAATTTTGTCCCTTGTTCCTCTAGTAGGATTTAGGTTTAATATGAATATCATACATTTAACACCTTCCCTCACATGCATCTTTGTCCATACCAGCGCTGCGTGGAAACTGAAATAGTATAAAGTTGCTATGGACTTTTAGATTAACAAATGGGGATTAAATATTCAAATTTGCAAAGAGGTGACTCGACCCAAGACTATCACCTTGACGAGCACGGTACCATGTTAAACGACCAACTCTCCTAAAAGCTCAAGCTTGTAGGATGGGTTTAATATGAATATCATGACTTTAACAAACCCTAAATTATAAAAACTATAGACCACAATCTTGAGTGTGGCTGACCTTCCTAGGGTTGGACTACATCAAGGTTGTCTATTAAGATGTTGACAAATTCTTGTGGTTTGAGGTCTTTAGAAAGACATAAGAAATGGGTGGTGAGAGTTCAACAATGTACAAGTTCTTGAGAGGACTTGAGGATCGGGAAATCAAGGTCCAAAGATACTGTGAAGAAATATAAGAAAATGATGTTTTTCTTATTGATTGAATAAATAAAACGATCTGAGTCCTACCTGCTTATATGCATCGAAGACATAAAATGAAACAAATCAAGTACAATAAGGAAGGACAAATATTATACAAGAAAGGTAGGGAATAAATCAGAGGATATTCTAAGAATATCTTAGGATTCTCAACACTACCCCTCAAGCTGGATCATATAGGTTATATACACCAACTTTGCTACAAATGAACTGAATCCTTAGACTTCGAAGAGATTTAATGAAAATGTCTGCTAGTTGGTCACTCGAGTTGACGAAACTAGTAGTCATGCATCCTGAGGCAATCTTCTCTCGAATGAAGTGACAGTCCACTTCAATATGTTTGGTCATCTCATGAAAGACTGGGTTGGAAGCAATGTGTAGGGTCGCTTGGTTATCACACACAAGTGTCATTTGGCCATCCTTCCCAAATCTTAGCTCCTGAAGAAGTTGTTTGAGCCATATAAGTTCACAAGTTGCCAAAGTCATGCGATACTCGAACGACGCGCTAGACCTAGCCACTACATCTGTTTCTTACTTTTCTAATATATTAGAAGTTGCCTCGACTAAATACATATCTGAAATTGAAGCATGCGTACGTGGCGAGCACCTTGTCTGCATCATAATATCCAACAATCTGGGTGTGACCTCTGTTTTCATATAACCCCCCCAGTCCGGTGTTCCTTTTATATAACGGAGAATACGAATCACAACATCCTAGTGGCTATCACATGGTGATTGCAAGAATTGACTAACTACACTCACAAGAAAAAGAAATGTTTGGTCAGGTGATGGTGAGGTAGTTTAGTCTTCCCACTAGTCGTCGATATCTCCTTGGATCTCATAGAGGCTCCCCCTGTCCAGGTACAAGCTTGACATTCGAATCCATATGAGTGTCTACAAGTTTACAGTCTAACATATCGGTTTCCTCCAATATATCAAAGACATACTTCCTCTGAGACATACCCATACCAAAATTAGACTAAGTTATCTCAATCCCCGTAAAGTACTTGAATTTTCCCAAGTCTTTTGTCTGAAAGTGGCTGAAGAGATGTTGTTTAAGTTTTTGAATATCATCCTGATCATTGTCTGTTATAACAATATCGTCTACATAAACAATCAGATAGATGAACTGTCTTGATGATGTATGATGATAGAAGATAGAGTGGTTTGATGTACTCCGAGTCGTACCGAACTCTTGTACCCGAGTTCATCGGCGAACCAAGCAGAGGTTGCTTTAGGCCATATAAGAATGACATAGCACACTAAACCGGACTCCGCGAGCAACAAATCCGGCGGTTGCTCCATATATACCCTCCCCTCGTGAGGTCGCCATGGAAAGACATTCTTGATGTCCAGCGATACGAGGGCTGGGGCTCATGCGACCATAGATAAAGAGAGCCGAGATGGAAGTCATCTAGGCAACAGGGGAGAAAGTGTCATAGTAATCAGAGCCATATATCTGAGTATACCCCTTGGCAACCAAACGAGCCTTAAGACGATCCACTCGACCATCCGGACCGATGTTAATAGTATAAACACAACAACAACTAATAGGGGACTTGCTAATAGATAAGGGGACTAGGTCCCATGTGCAATTAGAATGCAAAGCATCAATTTCTTCAACCATTGTCAATTTCCAGCCCAGATGAGAGAGGACCTCATGTCATGTATAGTGTTAGGAAGAGAAACAGAAGACAAGGTGGAATAAAAGCAGAATATGGTGAAGATAAACAATGATAAGACAGGAAAGTATAAATAGGATGGGGATTACAAGAGGAACAAGTATCTTTCCAAATGGCAATGGGAGGATCAGCGGGAGACAGCAAGACCAACGTCGTGGAGGAGGGCGCCACAAGAGATGAATCATCGGGAGGCCCGGTGTCGGTACGCGGAAGACAAGTATAAACCTGTAACGGACGAGGTGGAGTAGCTAGGGAATCAGATGATAAGGTTGGAATGGGAAAGATGAGAGGTAGATTTGGCGGCATGAGTGAGGCGAAGAAACTCCTCATATTCACCAGGCGTAAGAGTCACTCCCTAAGATGGAGGCGAAGGCTGATCCTCAGCTAGAGGTGGAGACGGCTTAGAAGAATGGGCTACATGAGCAGTGCGAGGTGGACAACCATGTAACTGAGAACACCGGTCTTGAAGGTGACCCAGTTGATTACAATCGGTACAATAAGGTCGTTGGCCTCTGCCTCGATGGCCACCACGAATACTCCAGGAATCACCACGAGGGTTAGATGGAGCAAGTCTGACCGAAGTGTTTGGGGAAGCCTCAGAGTGCCAAGACCGAGTCGTAGTGGATGAATGGCACGATGCTTAGAAGCGAAAATGTCATCAAGGTTGAGATGGGTGGGCAGTGAGGATTTGTTCTGGATATTGTCAAACTACGTACCAAGTTTAATAGAGTAAGGATGTAAGATTTGTGTGACGCCCCAGCCAAGGTGTCCGTTGACCCCACTGTCCCGACCAGCGAAATCTACATGTCTCATGTTATGAGACCCTTTACATGTGCAAATATGGCCCACTTGGGCCTACACATCCTACTCGCCAAATGTATATTTTATCACAAAAAATGATTAGTACAATTTGTTTACAATTTATACAAAAAAAAAAATGGGTCTCTTGCCCAGAATTTTTAGAAAATACAAGATAAGGCCATCTTGGCCGTTTCTTAGCCTCTAAGGTCCGGATGCGTCTCATGCCAAATACGTCTTGGTGACACAGAAAAAATATATTCCCTCGGCAGGGTGAGCAATGCCCGATGAGTGGAATTTCCACACTTGGATTACTTCCACCTAAAGTGCAATGCAATAGCACTAACAAACATTCAACACACATGCTAATATATCACTCATGCATATATTAACAAAATTAATTCCATAAGTCATGCTATTCAGTTTACAACAATAACATAAAATTAGCTCACATGGGCTAAGGCACAATCCGGCGGTTCATCTTGGAAACTAGCCCACGAAATCCTGTCGACATGTTATTTACTTTCGTAAGCGATAACACAACATCCTGCAAATCACCTTGAGCAGCCCGTGGAATTTGTCCAAACCTTTCCCAAGGGATTTATGGCTCGATCCAAATCTTTGGGCGAAACCACGACCCGTCGAGGCCTCGACAAATCTATCCATTACATAACCCTTAAACAAAAGTAAAGCAAGTAGGAGAAAAACCCACTGCCTTTTGAAGTTTGTCAGCTCAGCTGGTACCGCAGCGTAGTCTTTTCTTGGTGGGAACAACGCACTTCTCGTCTAGCGGGAGTTGCGGTCCGATCATGGGAAATTCTAGAGAGAAGGTAAGCTTACTCTCTATAAAAAATCACGCGCTCTCCTCTCTCTTAGGTTTGTTCCTTTTTTTCCCCCTCTCTTCCTCTCCCAATCCATTTGGTCGGTGGGACGAAAAAATCCTCTCAATGCCACATGTCAAATTCACATTGGTTGAGAGGGATTTTGCAGTATCCTGTATCGACCACTTGAGACCCACCCTGCAATGGCATGATGCCATGTGTCTATGAGCCCCCACTTGAGCTCAATGTTGACTCTCCCATAACTTGACACGTGGCGCCTCTTGGGCCTCATAAAGTGCCCGAGTGTCTCGCGGCTCCTGCGTTGCCTCGAAAAACGTGAAATTCCGACTATCTCGGAATTCGACGAAGTCGACGTGATAAACATTAGATTTCGAGCGATTCCAACGGTGAGAGATCCGTTTGTCATCGAGATCACCAAAATTCAGTTTTGACGAAGTACCATTTTATCCTTCCTTATGAAATATGGATTTTCCGGGGTCTCACAATTTGATCCATGTTGGACAAGTAGGTCTTGGAATCAATGACTTTGGTTAGGACAGTTATGAGCTCGTTTTTCAATGCAGACATTCGCCCAACAAAGGAAGATAATTCCATATTAGGCTGCTCCAGACTATCAACGGAGGAGATGACACGATAGAGGTGTTGAACATCATTGGTATATAAATTCTTTGCTTAGGTTCAAAGGGACTGACATGTCTGATAATCCCCAAGGTTGTCGAGTGTTCTAGGCTCTATGGATGGCGGAGGAATTTTCTAGTAAAGTGTCATGTTTCGCCGTGGGGCATTTATCTGCGTAACACTAGACTTGTAAAGGTCGAGATGGTCTTCAACACCATTTCCGATAA
This sequence comes from Tetrastigma voinierianum, assembly GCA_016808115.1. Classification (NCBI taxonomy): domain Eukaryota; kingdom Viridiplantae; phylum Streptophyta; class Magnoliopsida; order Vitales; family Vitaceae; genus Tetrastigma; species Tetrastigma voinierianum. The sequence continues at coordinate 5,114 of JAEQBH010004572.1, forward strand.
ATATAATGTAGCAATTAATACAAGTTGATAGTTATCACTTCCCTTGAGTCGATTGATAGTTATCATGGGAGTTCCAAATAGAAACGAAGAAAAGTGAGGAGCTTTGTCAGCCATAGTAAGAAAATTAACAAAATCGACCCGACAAGCAAGAGTACCTGGCGGTGAAGGTGAGGCTTTGTGGAGGTGTTGGGTTCTTGGGAAAAAGCCAAGACGGATCAGAAAAGTTCGAGGAGAAAGTACTGCAGGAGCAAAAATGGGCAACACCACGAAGATGGAAGCTGGATGGAAGTTCGAGGGGGCTACGAAGCTTGTGCGACGGAGATGAGCGGTGGGAGAATCCAGCTGGCCCGGAGGGTCAAATCACTTAGATGAGATAAAACGGTATAGGTCCTCATAACATATCATCGAGATGACATAAAAAATAAGCAATCGGGTACAAAAAGGACAAGTATTTTTCTGAAAGGTGGAATAAATAAGAGGATATTAAGAATATTACAGAGAATAAATCGAGGATATTCAGGAGTAATAGCATGATTCCAAACTCCTTTTCCCGGCCGCTTTTGCGTTGGGTTCTCAAGAATTCACTATTGTGAGATTTATGGGAAGGAACAGGTGGAGGTGGATGTTGGGAGGTGCATTTTAGGTCTTTTCAATATTGGGAGTTAGACGAGGCGACCTACTTTGGTGGTTTTAATTTTTTCATGAAAGGACAAAAGGGGGAGGACACTTTATTTTGGAGGATTGATGGGAGGGAAAAGGTTTGGTGTGAAGTCTTTTTATAATTCTTATAGGGGTTGACTGTTGAGACCAATTAAATTTTCTCATGTAAAGAAATATGGAGATATTGTGCATCCCTCAAAACTAGCGTCTTTGCATGTGAAGTTGTTTGAGGGAACATCTTAACTATCAACACATTAAAGAAGAGGGATTGGATGATGGTGAATACATTTTTCATTTTTTTTTTTTTGGTAAAAATGCAAAGAGTCAACTAATGATATAGAAATTCATTGTATTAACACAAAGGAGCTTTCAACCTTGTTATCAGCTTTTGAGTGTTCCCTAATTTAGTGAAGAAGCTTCTTCCAAAATGGAAATTCAAGGGGTTAAGAAAGAAGAAAATATCAATTAGGCGGATGGCTCCAATTTATTTGTTTTTGTGCATTTGGGTTTGGAAATGCAACCGAAGGGTCTTACAAGATGAAATTTTTATCAAAGATTGAGGGATCTCTTTATTCGTTCGCTTGTAGAATGGTCCAAAATGTTTGTAGTGTGGAAAACCCCTCTCTTCCTTTCTTTCTTTCTTCTTTCTTTTTTATTTAATGCTCTTTATCGTAGCTTGCTTGGTTGGTGGTGTTTTTTGGCTTCTTTCTAGGTTTTCTTTCTTTTCTAGTACAATGCCCAGCTTGGATTATTTATGTATATTGCTTGTAGCCATAGGGTGAGCCCCCTTTTTTATGCTATTAATATATTCTAAGTCCATTAAAAAACAAATTTGCGGGTCATTAAATTTGGAAGTAGAATCTTAACTTCTTGGGAGAAATTACAAGGCATCATTATAATACATTAAATGACATCCTAACATTTGTAATGTAAAATCATGACATTCATCATGTGAGGTTTATTACACCATGATCCTCTATTTTGGTCTCAATTTCTAATACTCCATCTCCTTTACACTACCATGTTATCCAGCAATCAAAAATCGATCCCGTAGAACACGTTATATTGTTTTCAATTTTATAATTTCTTGATTATGGTGTTTTGATTTGATATTGAGGTTTTGTATTCTTATGGAGGGCGTAATTTTGTTAAGATGAATCGCTACAACATCAATGAAATCAGTGAAGCATCAACTATTAATTGGACTCTCTTGTGTCGCTTGAGCCAAAAATATTTCATTACAATTGAAAGACAATGCTTTATCATGTCGTAGCGAATCTCTATAGTTAGTGTTTTATAATAAGGGAGATAGTGGAAACAAGGCCAATGGGCCCTACTTAGGGTTGAGATTTTGTAATGATTGTACATGGGTTGATGATGGACTAAAAACCAGCAATTATTGCAGTTTTGATGTAAGGAGCCGTTATCCTCATAAAGCTTTCCTTAGACAGAAAATCTACGGAATTTTCGAGTTACCCGCTACTGTTGGGCGGTATGGGAATATAATAATTGGAGTTTGGGACGGGTTTGGGTTTATGTTAAGAGCACGTGTCGAGTTCGGGATACATAACATTTTGCGACGATTACATTTCTGCGCATTCGTTTATAGCGCCGTTAGAGAGATGGGGTGTAAATATGATGTGTGTGATATGGGGTGTATAGAGAAATAAATTGGGTGTAAATAGAATTTCTCAGCCCCATCCCCAATTAGAAAAATACCATTTTACCCTTTTATATAAAGATTCTCCCTCTTTCTTATTCTAGGGTTGTCGCAGTTCTTCTCCTCCTTTCTCGTTCTAGGGATAATGATGCTCTTCTCCTCCTTTTTCATTTTAGGGGCTATTAGTGCTCTTACAAGCGAAGTTGCAACACATGATTCTCCAGGTGGTTTTGATTTCTGAGGTCGATTTTTGAGGCATAGTGGTGGTGGAGGACGATCGATGTTCTAGGCCTAAGGCCATATTCAGTCCAACTGCTCCAGCAGAAATTTTTGTTTCCTTCTTCTGGCAGCTTCATGTTGAGAATTCATGGTTTTTGTCTTATCAATATGGTTGTATGATTTTGATTTGGATGTGGTTTAAGTCTTTTGACTGAAAGATCTATTTTGACATTAAAAGTCGATCTCGATCTCTTGCACAAGATTTTAACTTTTTAGGGCGGGGCGGGGATGAGATTTTGGTTCTAATATCATAACGGGAATGGGAAACACATATCCCGCCTTGACTTAGGGTTTCTTAATTTTCTATTCTATTAAAGTCATGCCAAGATGAGTTTTTCAACTACTAAAGAACCATTCCCTCCCTCCCTCCCTTCCCCTCTCTTTTTTAATCATTTTTAGTTTTCTTTGTTGTCAAACAATTTTTTCCCTTTTTCAATATATACACATCTCCAAACTTTTTTGTTTATTTTATTCTTTTCATTTTACTTTCTTTTTCTAGCTTGCACAACAAACTTTTTCTGTCTATAAGAATTTTTTTCTCCTCGCCTATGTCAATTTTGAAATAATGCTCACATCCCACCTTGGTCATGAAATGAGAACGAGAGTAACAATTCATAGAGAGGTGGAATAGGAAATAAGACCCATCCCATGGCTTTTATAAAGGCAAGTTCATCAAAAAATGGATCTTTCGATTTTTTTAATGGACCATAACCATTAACACCCATATACCTTATTGTTGAGTGGAAATGAACGAATGTTCGATGGATGCTAACTCATAGTTTCTTGTGTTTGTATTTTATTCATGTACATTTTCCTTAACGTATACATCTATGTACAACGTTTTTTATTGTGTGATACTCTCGCGTATATACGTAGAGATTGTCAGCTTTATCTTCCATTTCGGTATTCGTTGATAAAGAAAAGTATTATTTTACGTCTTATCCTCTCTTCGCATGGTATCAGCGTGGTTGGTTACGAGTGAACCTTATTTCCTCTGACCATCTTCTTTGTCGGGCCTTCTCCGATGAGCATTCTCCGGTGGGGCTTCTCCTTCGAGCCTTCTATGTCAAACCTTCTGCATTTGGAGGCTTACCACAGCGGGCCTTACCGGGTTGAAATCGCATGTGACAGCGCGTATGACTATATGCACCAGGCGAGGGGAGAGTGTTGAGTAAGCGTAGAAGAGATGTCCTATGGACATTCACTTTCAAAGTTTCTTCGCGTGTTTGTATTTTATTCGCACATGCGTTTTCGCCCCAACTACATTATCACATCTTGCTTGGCTTTTTATTGTATTATCTGCTGTATATATACGCTAGGGTGTATCAGTATCTTCATTCATTTCGTTGATAAAGAAAAGTATTAACTTCTTTATCGCTGTAGCTTATATTTGGAATATTATTTCTTCCTCACACACTTGGTATATTTAATTCAGCAAAAGGAAAGCTCTTATTCCCTATTCTTCCACTTCTCAGATGAGATTCTAATACTTAAATATTAATAGTAAAATCTACACAAAGAGAGTAGGAAGACAAGTTTGATGTCTTAAATAGGGAACATCCACCTTACAAATAGCCTTGCTTCAACCTCTAATGAATCATCCCTCCTAAATTATGTTTGACTTACTAATTTGGAGAAAGTGATTCGGGATCTTGGGTGTTTGGTTCGCGAAAATTTTAGTATCAAAAATTGAATATGAAAATTTTGATGTATTCTGTCTTTTAGTTTCATTTGGAAAATGCGTTTTTCGTCTTGAATTTGGTTGAAAATCGTTTTCATTACACCATGCCGTTTAGTTCAGGTGAATTGAAAACAAGGAAAACAACTTTTACGTTTTTCGTTCGTATATAAAATGTTGAAAATAGTGGTCATTTGCTTTGTTTTGAAATTTGTTTAGAGTAACGTGCAAATGCCCAAAAGCAGCGTTTTATTTGTTTCGAAAAGTTTGAATAAAGAAAGCAGAAAATTTTCTCACCTGCTTAAACGGGGCATTTAAGCTTGTCTAATTTTGCTTAATCCCAGGAATGGGATCACATATCATTTTGAATAAACTCACAAAATAGTTTAAGATTTTGACATGTATCATGTAGGAAAGAATCCTTTGGTCATAGTTTATGATATTTGTTTCCTTGGCATTTAATGAAGAAATTATTGTTAGAATAATCGAGGAGCCCCTTATACCACCTTAGCTCACTTATGTTTTACTATTAAATGAAAGGATAATTTTAACATCTTAAGAAAAAACAATTAAATAAAAATCAACTTCCACATCACATTTCAGGAAAAGCATTGGCCTCTTGCTTCTTTAAACATGGATAAATCACATTTAGAATTATAAGAATCATAGTTGAGAGTTCTATCCACGCACTCATATAGGTTACATTTAACCTTCAATACTACTATGCATGTTTAAGAAGCTCTCCAAAACTGAGCTCAACAGTTTGCCCCACTGACCTCAATTTGTAATGAGCAGCAGTTAATATTCAATGATGTCATGTTAGCAATAACACTACAAAGAAATTTTATAAGGGAAAACAAAGAATTAGAAACTCACAAATACATTTATAGAAAGACTAATATAAATTTAACAGTTTTACATTGCACTCATGCAGCTACTCTCTGTGTGGATTACTGAACAAATTCAACATCTTGGCTATTGCACAATACTTCCTAGTGGAGACATCTAAATAAGAAGATACTCTACTTTTCAGGGCTTCTTCACATAGTAGATTGCTTCATCTAAACTCAACAAAACATGAATATGCAAAATGGTTTCTTTCAGATATATAACGAGAAATATAACTAGGAACTGGAGTAGAAGAAACTGTTACTTGTGCTGGAACAAGTGGCCACAACAATGAAAGCAATTCTCTTCCCGACCACATTGGCATAGAACAGTCCAGAGATAGAAGGTACAAAGACATCACTTACAGAGCATATATAGAAATCTATCGCCTTTTCAAATTCAGAGCTCTCTGAACCGAGGAACTTGGCCTTTTTTTCTGCCGGCATGATGCAGCCTACATAGTTTCAGAAATGCACACAAAATCTCTATGTTAAGCAGGAACCTAAGCAGCACTAGTGAAGACAAATAACATATGATGTTTCCAACTATTCATGTAAAGGTAATGTGCATTTGAGCTCTTCGTGAGCAACTTCAAACGTCGAAGGAAATCTTAATAGGTATTTTAGTCATTTCACTGCTTTTGGTAATTCCTAAATAAGTACAAGCCATCCACACTGGAAGATAATAGAATCGATCAATTGAAAGTGGTTGTCAGCATAAGTTGCATCCTTAAGTGATTTCAACATCTGTTTTGAAGTAGTTACTAAAAGGAGTCACTTTAGTTCCACTAAAAGTCAATCTACTCAAAGGCTCAAAACTCCTACGACAGATGTCATAGGTCCTTGATAGGCTAACGCTTGTGTCAAACTAGTGTGACTAGGGTGATCTAGATGCAGATGTGTGCAGTTAGCAGGTGAAAGAAACCACTGGATTGATCTCATGTTCTGAATTATGGTCTGCTTTTGCTTCTCATCAACTGATAGCATACCGTAGTGTGGTAACAAAAATACGGTAGACAATTTAAAGGGAATGGATGACAATCAAGTCATCTATATGTGAATTATCACATAATGATTGAGCACTGATAACATGCAATGCTTCCAAGTAGAGGTCTTAACAGTGTTCAAAAATGTTTGTATGAAATTCCTAAAAATTTCCAGAAATTTTAGATTTTTTTTTTCTTTTTAACCAGACCAAACTTCATGTGAAAACCATAATTTTTATAAAATTTGATAGTTCAAGGCATTAACTTTGTAATTTTGTGCAGACTGGGAAGGTTTACCATCCTTACATACTTCTCTATACACCATGATCAAACCTAATACCAAGATCCATGCAAAGATTTCGAAGAAGAAGAAGAAGAAGAGGAAAGAAAGAAAGAGAAAAGGGAGACCTTACCTTTGTAAATGTTTTTGGGAAGATCTGTCTCAGGGCATCAAGACTGTGATGCCATTTAGACTGAGTCAAATAGATTGCAGTGTCTCTGTCAAAACCAATTTTCTTAAGAAAAATGCCAATCTGCTCCACATTATAACAGTTTTTCTTTCCTTTAGTCTCTCTTCTTTGGCACTGTCGTTCCATCGCTTCAAACCTCAGGTCCACAGCAACAAACCGGCCATTGGACTTCCGACTCAAGGTTCTTAGCCTTCCAACCATAGAATTAAACCTTCCTGCAGCTCCAGTTTTTATGTAGAGTCCCAAACATGGCCAAGCATGCAAATGAATCCAAGTATTCAGTCTCTTCAGCTCTTTTCATATCAAAGGATGGGAAGTAAGTTGAAAGACTTAAGTTTCCTTTTGTTCTAAATATTGGTTCAATCTTTGCAGCAATATATTCTTCAGAAACCCTGTTTGGGACCTGAACAACCACAAACTTCTCCATTGATGCTTCAGAAGGCCGACCTGTAGCGATTCTAACCACGCCACCCAGGTTTTCCATACATTTCTTCATATCATAAATTTCTTCAAACTTCCTGAAAGGATTTTATTTATAATGAAGTATAAGTTGCAACTCTTTTTCATAGCTAATAAAACCATTTTTCTTGTATATGTCTAGTTCATGTAACTAAGAAAATCAAGGTAAAATATTGCATGAAAAAGAAATTTACAATATTGCATTGAACACTAACCTCTTGTGCCCTACTTCACTTCCCCTGATGTCAGGAAGCACAAGAGTTGCTCCAAGATACCTTGCTATTACCACAGCATCAGCAAGCTGAGTAAACCAACAAAAATCACATTTTTACTGCTAGAGCATAATCTCTTTTAAGAGTTAGCATAATAGAAAAAGGAAAGCCAATAACTTATATGAACCCCTAAATAATGAGAGGTTGACAGTAACAGACTGACAAATTTTGAATAAATGAAAACCAAAAGCAATTGCTTGCAACAAAGGTTTGCAAAGCAATTCAAGTTCATGTGGAATGGTGATGATAGACCGCAAACACAAGATGAAAATACCATCTGTCCAAAAGATGAAGAGTGAAGATAGAAAAGAATCCAAGCTACACTCAAACATCTCAAAGTTAAAAACTGAACTACAGTATATATCATGTTCAACTGCCTATAGATAGAGATACATGGAATGAAAAGTCATTTTAAAAAATAAAAATAAAATATGTAACTAATTAGAGAAATTTTGTTTTGAAATGATATAGCTAAGTGAGTCTAGTGCTCCAAAAATCAAATCTAATTGCATTTAATAGAGAACTCAAAAGGAACAACTAGAGGTGTTTTAATATGCACAAATAAAAACATTTTATATTATTGATATTCTGAAGGATCAGATACTATACTGGCAATCAATGATCTAAAACATATACAACTGAATAATTTATTCAAACAAAAATTAAAGGCATAGGTGCAGCTGGAAGTGGCTAATTACCTGTGATACATGATATTCAGGACCATTTGAGAATGAAAATGTAATGAAACCTGTTGACTGCTCTCTCTCTTCTGCATATTGAAAAGTGTAAGAAAGGTTTAAAGAGAAGGCTAAGCAACTGTCCAATGAAAAATGCTTCACCAAAGGTAACTGATGAATATCCAAGACAGATGAAACTTACCAAGTGCTGGCTTGTTCCGAAAACTTCAGTCTTCCTGTCATTTTCCATGGCGCTCTGCGCATGGTTGGAAGGTCAATGATATTTTTTTCAGCAACTTTTATAGCATCATATTGAACATGTGATGTTGCTGGAAATTTCATCTTCAAAGCAAAATGGCAGACTATGTTAGTTGATTCCCAAAAGATAAATAAATAACTAATTTCAGTAGTTCATTATTTTTTTTAAAAACTACATATAAAAGGAATACTTGTTATATCTTTTCCTTGATTCCAATACCATTTAAACTTGAAGTAGCACCCTCGTAGCATAGAAAAATGAGATAAGTACATCAAAGCAGTGTGTAATTTCAAAATTAATTTTTGGTTGAAATGCATGTGGAAAGATGAAAAAACATGTTAAAAGGCATGATATTCATATTAAACCCAAATCCTACAAGCTGAAGGTTTTAGGAGGGTCATTTAACATGGTATCAAAGCTTGGTCTGGCAAGAGATCTTGGGTTCGAGACCTCTCTCAACAATTTATTCTCCATTTTTTGATTTGAAAGTCCATAGAGGACTCTGTTTGGTTTGTTTGACTCTCCATGTGTGAGTATAGGGCCGCACGTGAGGGTTACAAGGCATGATATTCATATTAAACCCAAATCCTACAAGGTTGAGCTTTTAGGAGAGTTGGTCATTTAACATAACACAATTAGAAATAAGCAAATTCTAGAGAAATTGGGTGTAGTACGATTTGGGACAAGTTGAGAAGCATGGTTCAGATTAAACTTGTGGCTAGGACCATAAAGAACACATGGCTAAGGTACTGAAAACAGACATGTTGGTACTGAAATAAAATTGCCCTACATGCATCGAAATGGTCAACCAAGATCAATTAACATAGCCAGTATCATGAGTAGAAACAAAGTCCTTTTCAAGATGGTTAGAATCAACTACATAATTTTACATAGTTGATTTGTATTCTGCAAGAAAATAGTGTCACTTGAATTCCGTATTCGAAGGAAATACCTCGGCTCTTTTTCTCTGGTTTGTTTATGCAGAGGACAAAAGAATTAGTTCAAAAAAATTCAGGATTCCCATGATTTCATTTTCAAAATTATCTAAATCCAGAAGAAAAAAAAACTATGAAATTTATAATAAAACTCAAAAATCCTAGCTTTGTAATTAAAAAATATATATAGAAAATAAAATAAAAAGGTTCATGATGTCAATATTGGTTGAAAACCAAGCAAAAATATTCAGTTAGAAATTCAGGTGGTCAACATTTGTGGCAAATAATGTTAGGAAACTTAACTAAAAACATGCAGATGCAAAACAATTCTTTCAGAACTGCAGAGATATAATGATATCATTGCTCAAAAAGAGGAAGCAGCAGAATTTTCATCACAAATTTTACAATCATCTAATGTTCTGTTTGGTACCTGAGAATGCCAGAAAGCAATGATTAAATATTACAGGACCTTAGAAAACAAAAAAAATAGAAAATCCACTTCCACTAGAGCCTAGCACAACAATTTCCTTGGTTTTCTTGTGAAACAGAGGAACAAAGGGTGAACTTACTTGAAATGTATCAAAATGGTCTTTCTTTATCATGTTTCCAAGCATGGCAAACATGGACAGAGTCAGAATCGCTGCAATCACCTGCCTCGGATCCATTGCCATTCTCCCTTCCTCCTCCAAATTCACTCTTTCTCGTTCCTGATACTCACACAAGAGACACTCTGAAAACCTCAGGCACTGCTGAGAGCGCAATAAATGCGTGCAAGACCGACCCAGATAAGGAAAAAAACAAAATTGCCTCGATGAGATGGAGACAACAATTACAGCTCAGAGCATTGAAGAAAAAATTCAGCACGAGAAACTCACTTTTGGCATACTTTCCGGTCTGCTTTCTATTTACTGAGGAACCGGTTAGACGCTGTAGTAACATGTGAAAAGTAGCAGATGGATACTGTAGATGGATTCGACGCCTGTTTCTTCCCTCTGCTTGCAGGACACCTCAAAGCTAGAAAATGATAGATTGCTTACTTTTTAAGCTGCAAAAGATGTGAAAATAACAGATGTATAAAGAAAACTAAACCCTGAAATACCAGCAGGTTGGTTTTATAAATCAATCCAAGTCCACCCGCACTTAATTCGGTCCAGTTATGACAGATATTTAGGTAACTTGGTTGAACAAATGATTAATTTTTTAAAAGTACATATCTTTTATAATCATTAGAATGGGGCTTCCATAATAAATCAAGTATGTTTAAACAAACAAATCCCAAAAAATAAAGTACCTTTAGGAATGTATTAAATATTTTATAAAACAAAGTAAACTTTAAATAAATATGAAATTGACATAATTTTAGTTTTATATCGAAAAAAATGAAAATAATATAAATTAAGGCTCTTTATGCCTCTTCTTTTCCAATTCATATGTTAAATGTGACAAAACTGAAAAGGAATATAGATCTAAATGTTTCGAGAAAGTTGACTGACAAAATGAGAATTTGACATAATGATTGGTTTGTTGATAAGCATGGGTATGCTACAGAAATGATGCTTAATTCCACTTATGGACTTCACTGTTAATAGGTCGTTTTCAGCCTTGATCAATTGAAATCAATCAAAGCTCTTGTTTTTGGTTGAAAAATGTTGCTGATTTATTAAAGGCAAGTGAGCAGGTGGGAACCAACATATCTGTATAGTGATCTTCAAAATTCCCAGAAAGGACTGGAATGAAACAGGGAGAAACACAATAGGCAAGAAATTTAAATCTACAAATTGAAAGTGGTGGCTGTCGTGACTACTGATCTTTAGAGGAACAGTATTTACAGGATTTCAATCATATTGGCGATCCCCTTCTCATTTTCCTCGTTATGGCACCATTAAATATTTGCATTTTTTAAGTATGTTTCCTATTAGAATCCATACTTTCTGAGTTTTCCTATAACAAATCAATCTTTTATTTCTATCTATTAGCAGTAGATTTCTCTTCCTACAGAACTCTCCTTCTATTTGGAATCCTCCCTTCCTTGCTTGCACTTCCCAGCATCGGCTATTTCTTCATTTGGTCGACACGTCACCTTTTACCATGCTAACAACCCGTATTTAATTTTGCCTTGTCATCCACCATGCAGTGTGAGGCATGTGACACATCTACCAATTGACATGACAACCATTGCCTTTGGATGTTCCTGGCGAAAGGAATGAGAAACTTGGTTTTACCATTACAAAATTTAAAATTCCCTTTCATTTTGTTCTTATTAAATTGTTATAATTTATCATGTGTTGACTCACACAGACCCAATCAACCTGTAGCCTCACTCACAGGATCATTTCCTAAATTTCTTGTCTACCTTCCACAATTCGATACTACCCTTCTTACAACTTTTTTACCTGTTTTTTTTTCTCCTTTTTTTTTTCTTTTTTTTTTATAGGTAAACTGAGCAAATATATATAAAAACAAAAAGAGGAGTGAGCTAGGAAGGCCCATAGTATACAAGGAGGAATCTGGCCTATACAAAAAAGGGCCAAAAACCTACCACCCACAAGAAAACCTATAGAATGCACAAAGAATTATTACAATGAGCACTCCTCCAGATCCAATAGACCCTGCCCAAGAGACTAACAGGCTTAGAAAAGAGGTTTTTAACCTCGATAAAGAAAAGGGCACATCATCACAGACTATGTGATTTCTTTCCATCCAAACTGCCCAGAATAAACAGAGAGGTGCAGCCTTCCAAATCTTTCTTGCTCTCTTTTTTAATGGGGAAACAACTCCAGCCCAATAACAACTGAATGTAACAGCTGTTACAGAGAGGTTTTTTCTCCTTTATTTTCAGCAGTTCAATGTGAAAGATGAGAATGTAATAGCTGAAGCAAGGAGCAGTACCAAAAGCTCCAATAAATTTAAAAGCAAACAGGACTCGTTCAACTATTGCTAAGTTGAAGGACCATCTACAAACATTTTTATCTTCAATCAAGAAAGAAAAATAAAGAATCACAAGGCTTTTTATGGACAACATTGTCCCAAGGCAATCCCATTCCTTGTCTTCCCACACCCCAATAAAGATGCACATTAGAGCCTCTCAAACCTTGCACACTTTTCCCAATAAAAGACCCATTCATGAAGTACCTAAACTAAGGAAGGAGTTGATTCTCGACACTCAAAATGAAAAAAAGTTCCCATAAAATCCTCATTTGAGCACAACGAAGAAGAAGGTGGTCCATGGTCTCCTCACTCTCTTGGCAAAAACAACATTTATCAGCTAAAGCAGAACCCTTCTTTTGCATTTGGTCTAAGGCCAAGATCTTTCCCCAAGTTGCTTCTCAAGCAGGGAACAAATTTTTGTTGCACAATTCACCAGAAAAACCATCTTCAAAGGGAAAGAAATAAGAGATCAGGCCTCTATGGCCCCTATACATGGACTTAATGGTGAAGTTCCACCTATCTCTTGCCCCGAACTTTATCTTCCATCCCACAAACACTTTATTTCCATCTACCTATAGCAGTAACTTCTGTATCCTTCACTTCTCAATCATTGAGATGTCCTAGAAAAATAAGTTCCAACATCCCTCACCCTTCACTACTCAAGCATCTCCACGAAGCCTCCTTTGACCAGCTATGCTAACAACACAGGAAAGAAGGAGGCTGAAAGGAATGTTCCCATCATCAATCTCTCAAGACTTCGTCATTGCCCATTTCTTGAGGGTTAACTGGGCAGCCATTAAGAGAACAAAGATTTAGATAACCTAAACTAGAGTCATCTGACTAAGCAATTAGCCGCTACAGGCGAGCCTCAAATTCAAGTGAAGATGGCAACAAAGATCTTTCTTGCTGTTTTTCCATAAGTGCCTCCACTCCAGCCAAGGTCATATAGCTCAATATGCCTTAATTAGTATAGACATCCAGCAAAGTGAAAATTCTTGCAGCTTGCAGAGAGAAAGATGGAAAACTAAGCGAAGTGCCTACTTTCAGGATTTCCCATAGCTATATTCAGAATATACCTTGTCTAAACTCAACAAAACAGGAATAAGGAAAACAGGTTTTCTAGATATGTAAGGAGAAATAACTGAAGCTAAGAGCAGAAAAGCTGTTACTTGTGCAGGAACAAGCATCTGGCTCTTTCCAGAAGCAACAGTCCAGAGATGGAAAGTACAAAGATATCACTTTGGGAATGTACATAGCAGCCTATCACCTTTTCAAATTCAGAGTTCTCTGAACTGAGGAACTTGGCCTTTTTATCTGTTGGCATTATTCCTTCTTGTTATGGTTTCATTCACATACACATATTCTCCATTCTTAAGTAGGAAATTAAGCACCAGTGACTGAAGACAGACCAAATATGAAGTTGTCAACTATTCATGTTAGGATAAGGTGCATTTGGAAGAAACTTTCATGAAGAACCTTCCAGTTTAACATTGAAGAAAAACCTTAATAATATCTTTAGCCATTTCACCGCTGAAGCAATTCCATAAAGTACATGTCGTCCACATTGGAAGATAATAAAAAGGACCCACTTAGACAGATTGTTGACCTAAGTTGCAAGCCTAAGTAATGTATTCTCATCGGTTGAAATAATTTCCAAAGGAGTCACTTTAGTGCCTATCAGCAAAATCCCTTGCGCCAATTAGAGATAATTGAAGGAAAAATTATGTATTTCATTGATCATTGGCTAGCAACCTATTCATATACAAGATCAATGCAAAACAAATAGGAAAGAATATGAAGTTTCCTAACTCTACAGTCTCTACCTATATACATATTTCCTTTTCCCAACTAGTTTCTAATTCTTCAATACTATAAAACTCCCCCTCAAGTTGGAGCATAGATATTGATCATGCTCAACTGATAAAGCCCCTAGAAAACTAGGGCTATCAGACATAAAAGGCTCTAATACCATGTAATCAAAGATAATGGAAGGAAAAATTATGTATTTTATTGATCATTGGCAACCTATTTATATACAAGACAATCCCAAACCAAATATGAAAGAATATAACTCTACCTATATACATATTTCCTTTTCCCAACTAGTTTCTAATTCTTCAATAATATAACACTTACATAAGCATCCTTAAGTACTTGATGGGCTAGGACCAATATAAAATTATATATATATGCATATATGTGCATGCATACCTTTCTCTTCTATGTACCTATTTACGATTAAGGTGATCCAGATGCAGCAGTATGCAATTACAAGGTGAAAGAAACCATGGCTCACACTGGTTTGCCTCCCACTAATAGCATACTTTAGTTTGGTATAGGAAATATGGAAACATAGATATATCTTACCGGATGGATGGCAATCAAGTCACCTATTGGTGAGAAATATTCTGTTATTCTAAAAGTTTAAATTTACGAAAATGTCAAAATTTCTGGCTCAAGGCTCTTAACCTGTGAGAGTTCCAAACATTGCCAAGCAAGCAAGTGAATCTGAGTGCCTAAAATCTTCCACTCACCTTGTTGTTATTGATGGTAAGTTGCTAGCCTTAACTTCCTCTTTGCTCTGAATACTGGTTCGATCTTTGAAGACATATAATCTTCAGAAACTCTGTTTGGAATCCAAACAACATTGAGCTCTCCAGTTGATAGTTCATCAGGCTGATCATACCCTATTCACAGTGGCAACACCCAGGCTTCTAATAAATTTGTAAAGTTGAAGTATGTTTAAATAAGTTTCTGTTTTTTATGGTTAATTAACTAGTTTATTCTGTGTGTATCAACTGTAACTTAGAAAATCAAGGTGAAAGAAAGGTGGAAAAGATATTGATAATTATTAGGCTGAACACTAACCTCCTGTTTCCCTGTTTGCTCTCTCTGATGTCAGGAAGTGTGAGAGTTACTCTTAGATATCTAGCTAAAACCACAGCATTATTAACCTGATGAAACAATTAACACCAGATAATCACAGAATACCATCTGCCAAGAAAAGCAAATGCAGAGAAAAAAGAAAGATGAACTACACCCAGTATCTAAAAATTAATACTAAAAGAGCCTATAGAGAACAAACAACAAGAATGAGAAGTTCTATCAATAAAAAAACATACTAGTAATTCCAAAGATTTTTATTTGAAAACAATGTGATGAATCCTTGCTCATAGTAATCAATCTAATTGCATCTTAACAACAGAGAAGCCCAGAGGGAACTAGAGTGTATTCTATGCACAACTAACAACATTCTATAATTACAGAAATTAGTTTTGAACTGGCGACTAGAGAATTGAACCATACACAAGACAATAATTATATAAAGCTGGAAGTAATGTCGGAGGGGCGCTTTTCTGTTGGGACCTGTACCAAGCTTTAGAGCCAGGGTGACTCATTTTTTCCTGTTTTCATGAGTACCCTCTAGGTGAGCTTCTTTCCTTGAGAGGCAACATGGGAAAAGTTCTAACTTTGGATCAGCTAAAGAAGAAAGGTGATTAGTGGTTAATAAACGTTGTGTGTCAAGAGAGAGAGAATCAGTCAACCATGTTTTTCATACATTGTGGCAAGAGTCGGGTTGTGTTACACCTTCTTTTCTCCCTCTTTGGGATGTCTTGGGTTTGCCTTGTTTGATGAGATTTGTTATCAAGTTGGCATATGGTTTTGTGGGCAAGCCAGAGCAGAAAGGTTTGATGAGCTGCTCCTTTGTGTCTTTTGGTTAATGTGAAAAAAAAAATAGTAAGGCTTTGAGTGATAAAGGCAATTTGATCGAGGAGCTCAAGCAAGTTTTTAAGATTGTAATCCTTGGGTTTGGTGACTTTGGTCTAATTTGTTTATAGTTCCGAGAGTTCACTCTATCATAGATTTCATGGTTTGGATAGGGATTTCTTGAGGGGTATTGCTTTTTGTGTGACTCTCTTTCTTTTTGGTAGTGTTGTTGGTATTCTTTGTGTAATCTATGTATACTTTGGGGGCTCTATTTAAGTCTCTCTTTTAATAGACACGCTTCTTCTCACCTGCCTGTAATGTATGTATGTATGTAGGACTGTGTGTGTGGATACATATATAAAGATAGAAGTGATACATGTACCTGTAAGACATGATATTCAGCACCCATCAGTTTGTGGCTATCTCTCTTCTATGCATATTGAAATGAGTAAGAAAGGGCTAAACAATGAATAGTCTAATAAAAATCATTAAGGTCATTGATAAGACTGGAAATCTTCTTTGTCCGGCAACGAATTAGGAGCACATGAGCTTACTTGGTGCTGAATTGTTCCCATTAGAGCCTCAATATTGTTCTCCCATGGCCCACTGAAGTGGAGAAGGCTAATCTCACTTTTCTTAGTAACCATGATAGCATCAAATGCAATGTTTGATGGTGTTGGAAATTTCATCTCCAATTTTTATTTGTTTATTCCTGCAAAAAGAAAACGATCCCTCTACTATTATTCGAAAAAGCATAAAAACCAATCTACTTGAACATGAAGAACATAATGGCACTAAATTAATATGAAGATCAAATCAATACACGATTACTGACATAGTGACATGGTTCAAATTAAACATATTGCTAGGACCATAAAAAACACTTGGCTAGAGTACCCATAAAGACAATAGCACCAAAATGGAATTAGGATTAACATTGCTGGTTCCAAATGGCTAACAATGTCCTTTTTGAGGCGGATGGAATTGACCTAACATGGTTTTGCATATTTGATTTGATTTCTTCAAGCAAATGACATCACCTTGGAATTATTCAGGCTGTCCAAATTGGGAACGGTAGGGGGTGTCATACCCAGTTCAATTCAGTGGAAATTTTCTTTTCATTTATGCAGAGTAAATAGGAATTACGTCAAAACGTATCCGAGAAAATCATGCGTTGATTTTCATTTATAATACACATATCCAATGCCATTTTCAATCGACCTCTCGCTTTCTCCCTTTCCAAACAATCAAACAGAAACTGACCCTGAAAACCTCTGAAACAGCTTAACTCTCTCCTGTGGAACATCCTTTTCCTTTTGCTGTTGCTTTTCTGCCATTGAAATGCTAGCAATGTGAAGTGGAGCGGCTGAATGGATTGTGTAGATGGCGTGATATTTCTTCTCTCTTGATGGAACTCCCTTGGGGCTTGAACATACAAATGTTTTTTCTGGGAGAAAAAAAATGTCAGTGATCTGCCATTGGCTCGTAGAGCACCATCGTTTCAAGAGAGGACATAGTAATAGGCAGGCGAGGATACTGGGTTGGAGTCCACATTCTAAATTGTTCTCGCCGGAGTGCCGGAGTGCCGGTGGAAACAACCGAAAACCTTAGAACCTAATTTCGAAAATCTAGCTCTTATTCATTTTTTTCATAAAAAATGGCCATAATTCTTTTGTAAAAATAATATATATTTTTAAGGTTTAATGCTTTTCAAATTATGGTAAATTTTCTCTTAAGACTGAAATTTATAATATTACTAAAAAGAATTCAACTTTGTTTGTTGATAATTTGGTGAAAAATCATTGGGTGATACATTTGTTTGGTGATATTTTTTGAAAAAACAATCTTATAATTTTAACAAACAATCCTTCTTATTTGTGTGTTCTTGAGTTATCTCGGTCGCGGGTAATAACTGTGAAATGAAAAATCTTATTTTTAGTAGTTTAGGGCACGGTCAGACCGGTTCATAAGTACTTGTCATATTATCTTATTTTTAGCAGTGTAGGGCGTAGTCAGCCAATGAAAATCTTATTTTTGTTTAGTTAATATTAAGGAAAGTGTTTTTCATCTTTCCTCAATATAAATCTGAGAACATTTCCTCGTGCAACTCCAGATAAAAATTTGGGTCGCTATGTACTTGTCGAACAAAAAATAAGATAAAAGATAAGAGTATTGTGTGGAGAAAATGAGAACTGTCATCCAGCTTTGTTTAGGAATCCTTTTCTACCATACAGGACTTTCCAGGAAAAAAAAATCAACATCAGCTTTGGGTACTGCATCCAAAGTCCAAACACCTCATTAGCAGTCTAACAATTAACCTATGTTCATGATGCTAATCAGATTGCTTACAGACAGGTTGTTGTGTTTTTTTAAATAAAGAAAATGGATATTTTTAGAGGTATATAATCATATATACATAAGAAAAAATGTACAAAATTCGAGTGGTATTTCCAATCTTACATACATTGATAAATTATCATCAGCTATCACCTAAATTTTGCTGGACTTCTTATAAAGTGGTATATTCTTTGAGCTACGTTTTCTGAAATGTTCTGAAATGGTAAGCTTGCTGTAATTAATTTTTGGGGAATTATGTTTCAAGGTTAGTTAGGCCTCATATTTTACAAAAAGATCATCTCAATTAAGCCCAAAACCAACTAAAATTAAAAAAAAAAATGCTATAAAAATTTTGAAAAACCTCCACTTCCCACCCTCCATGTCCTCCCTTACCTTTCCCAAGCCCCCACCTCTCCTCTCTCCTTACACCCCACTTGTCAACAACGTCACACCATCCTTTCTTTCTTTTTTTCTTTTTTTATTTCTTTTGTTTTGCAATCCACTTATTCTTCTTTCTTTTTATTTTATTTACGAAATAGAAAATGAAAGATGATTTATATGAAAAGAAAAAAAAAGTACATTTAGGTGGCGATTGGGGCTTATGAAGAAGTTATGACATTTTTGTCTCATCAAAATATATTTCCTCGACTTTAATTTTGGTAGTTTGATGAACTCTTAATGAAATAGAGGGTCTCATCTAATCCTAAAACATAATTTCCCCATTAATTCATGAATCTGCTCTATTGAACTATTCAATAATGGTAAGTGTCATGTCAGATTATATGTGATCTTGCTATCTCACATCCTTGACAAAAATAACATACTAATCCCACACGATTTATGTGTTATAACAAGAATGACATATGATAAAGTTGATGTGATTTATGTGGAGGTTTTCTTTTCCAAAATAAATTAATTTCACTATGTAACTAAAGCAAAAAAAAACATGAACCACATGCAAGCGTGCCACAGGCATAGCGAGGAAGGTGATCTTGTTGGTTTCGGCATCATTGTGGTGGGACTTTGTTCGAAAATCTCTTTCTCGGTGATGTCATCCTTCAACGTTTTGACAAGTACATATGACCTGAATTTTGTATTGGAGTTGGGTATTGAGGAAAGGTTCTGAGCATTGGTGGTAGCACCACGTTGTGAAATGATTCATTGGCTAAACAAAGTGATTGAATGTAGCATCCATGAATGTAGTTTAAATGATAAGGATAATGACCTCTCATATTATTTAATTCATTTGAGACCATTTTGTACAGGTCAATCATGTCTATTTCATCTATTCCCATAATATGTTATTACAATGGAAATATATTGAGGAGGCCCGAACGGATGTCAAATATGTGGGGCAAGTAGTTATTGTGTCTTTGGATGTACCCTGTGAATGCACGTTGAATTCAGTGGTGACATAGTCCATACTCGAGGACAATCATTGACAAACAAAGGTTCAAGTGATCCTCAATTGTAAAGTATCCCCTAAAAAGTGGAAATAGGTTCCAAGCTTTTTCTAATATGGGATAACTGATAGTGTGGCACGAATGTTGAACATGGTTAACACAACTAGCATTGAGGAAATTGAATTATATATTGAAGTTGTTCGAGTCAAGCCACAAGTGAATCAATATGTGGGTGGCCATATAGATTTATTGGTTCGCGACAATTATAATGTTGTAGAATTTGACATGGTTGTGGGCTTAGTAGCGGACGGTACGGATCTTGGAGTATATGGAGATGATGAGGCGAGGTTATGAAGAAGCTAATGATGAATGCGATGAAGATGTTGATGATGAATCTAATGGAGGCAGCGGATGTTCAAGGCGTGGACATGTATCATCCTTCGATTTTCAGCAAGTTTTGGAGGAGAATGAGCAAGGATATATGTCTGCCCATTACAACATCTTGTGATGTATTAAATTCTTGAATGTGGGAACCAGATGAGTCATCCCCTGTTCATTATCACTTACCACCAACACCTCAATTTGAACATGTTGAAAATTAGGTAATTCTATTTCAAGTGGTTGGACTCCATGGGTGCAACATACTATCGGTTATTCGAGTGGAGAATTTGTAGTTGTGAGTTTTTTAATTCTGAAATCGATTTGCAGAGGCTGCAAAGATTTACTCAATTAAAGCACACCAAGAGTTTGTCGTTGTTGCATCCTCAAAAAAATTGCTCATTTTAAGATTTAAGAAGGCCAAAGAATGTCAATGTCTATGGAAGCTTCGTTCCATGGATGTGAATACTTGCTTATTCGTTATCAACAAATATAAAGGGCCGCATACTTGTGTCAATCTTTGCTTGAACCGAGACCATCATCAATTGGACTCAAACTTGGTTGCTACTCATATAAAGGCAATAATTAAGGCACAATTCACATTGACTACAGCTGCTATTCAAGCAAGTGTGATGGAGAAATGGGGATAAATATCATACAAAAAGGCATTGGATGGAAATCATAAAGCACTTAGACACTTATTTGGTGACTTTTCTCAGTCATATACAGAGTAGTCACGTTTGTTCTTGGCCATAAAGCAAGCAAATCCTGAATGTGTTGTAATTTGGAAAACATTTGACATTAATATATAAGAAACCTTTGAGATATTCGCAGCGTGTTCACAGTCTGTTAGCCATGTGAAGGGTTGAACATTGTTGTCGTGCGGTATTAATAGGTACACACATTTGTATGGAAGTATAAAGACACATTATTGATTGCTATGGGGTGTGTGTCAGTTGTTTCCATTGACATTTTCTATTACAAAAAGGTGAGAATATTGATAGTTAGGATGGTTCTTGTGTATCGAAACAAAATGGCTGAGCGGATGGGGATTTGTGTTATATCGATAGACATCCGGGTATTATAGCGACAATATGGCTTGATCCTCATCTTGGTTGGGTTGCACCATCTGCCTATCACAGGATTTGTATGCATCATCTTGCAAGCAATTTTATGACTCGCTTCAAAGATAAACTCTTGAAGAATTTGGTATGCAAAGCAGCTTTAGCGAGTACACAACGCAAATTCAATAAGCATATGGCTACAATTGGGAGAATTAATTCTAAAACACAACAATGGTTAGAGGTAATCCCTTTTCAGTTATGGGCACTTTCACATGATGGAGGTCGAAGATATGGGATAATGACAACCAACATGTCGGAAGTATTAACAGTGTTCTTAAAGGAGCTCATAGCTTACCATTCACTGCATTAGTACAATTGACCTTTTTCCGCCTTAACAGTTACTTTGTTGCAAGAAAGGAACAAGGTGCTAATAGATTGGCAACTGATGAACAGTTGACTCCATATGTTGATGCTTAGATTCAGGGTCATGTTATTAAGGCTAGATCGATGGAAATTGTCCTTTACAATCACATACAGGGCCGATTACTTGTCAAGTCAAGGAGTGGTCGAACATAATGCCTCAACTTACATGAAAAAAAATACACATGTGGAAAGACACTGATATATGGATTTCCATGTAGCCATATCATAGCAGCATGTCAGCATCAATGTGTTTATTTTCGGTTATTTGTTGAGGCTACTACCTTCTGCTTGATGTTGCTATGATACATGGGCAAGCTTGTTTCATCCAATATTCAATGAAGATGAGTGGCCTCTTTATGATGGTCCTACGATTGCACCTCCTAAGTCAATGAAACGCATGGGCCGTGGACGTCCTAAATCAATCCGTTTGCATAATGAAATGGATGTTAGGAAGGGGAAAACTACTATTACATGTGGGTTATTACGAAGCAATAGGGTCCTGTCGGAGTCTTGTAAGAATAGAAATCAAGTTTATTAGTAGATGTGAAGTAACTCACTTTTTTTTTTTTTTTTTGTGAGGCAGTTGCCTTGGGGAATTGTAGTTGCTATTATAACACTTATGTGGAATGTATTTCTTGGATTATGAAATACTTGTGTGCCTTATTTAAGTAAATGAGACATCCATTCGTATCGATGTGTGTTAAGTCATTGTCTATTTGTAATTAGTACTTGCATTAATTATGTTGTCTTATTTTTCCAATGTGTTTTGTTAATAATTATATTGCCTTCGTGTTATACATTTATAGATATGGCGTTCGAGGGAGCTGTGATGCGGATCCCTTTGGATCCATACGTGTAGTATTGCAAGACAAACCTGCAGGGTCGCACTTAGTAGATACAGAGCAGGTATGTATTTTATTACTTATCAATTAATATTACCAGTTGTAACTTGTAATTTATATATAATCAATTATAAATTTGGTTTCTTCGTTACTTGTAGTTTCAAGAAGTACTCTACCCTCAACAGCAGATGAAAGCTTTCATGCATATGTTGAGGATGGATATACGCATTTGTCCATATGTGATCCGCGCAAGATTTTATGGTATATATCGCTTGGGTCACATCATGATCGATTGGCCACTTATCACTTGTCTCGTTGAGAGATGGCGGCCCGAGACACACACGTTTCATGTGCCCATCGGAGAGATGATGATCACGTTACAAGATGTTGCAATCATCCTTGGCCTCCATATTGTGGACCCGGCGATCCGGACATGTGTTCGATGTAGGAGTTGTGCGAGAGGGCCCGGTGTCACCCACCGGCGATGCTTTTAGAGGATCCGCTATCTCCATCCGATGGTTATGTGACCAGTTATCCACCCCAGCACGTGATGCAGATGAGGTCACTTTAAAGCGGAGTGCGCGTTGTTTCATCTTAGCGTTGATGGGATCCTTCTTGTTTGCTGACAAGAAGGAAGTGCATGTTCATATGTGCTTTCTCCCACTACTACGAGATTTGACACATATTGCGTCTTATAGTTAGGGTGGTGTAGTACTAGCACATACATATCGCGAGTTATCTTAGAACCAACGGATCATAGACCTTGGTATTAGCGGTTATATTAAATTCGTCTGGGTATGTAATATTTTTATTATATGCACATTCATATACAACACATATTAGGTTGCTTACTTTATGTTTATTTTATATTCGAGTTATGTAGTTAGGAGGGCTTCATGTGGGGCGACCCGATTTTGGGCGTCAACAGCATATCCAGCACCACCAGTCGCTCATGCCTTACATGATGACAATGCCGATGTCATCAATGGAGACCTAGCTGAGGTTGTCGACGATGGATTACCAGTTGAGTTAGAGCCAGCTCTTCCATTGAGGTGTAGGTGGAGAGCACCTTTGACACGGGTGCATAACCCATCCGGTGTACTCCTCCTATATCGAGATCAACTAGATACACAAACTCTTGATCAGGTAATGATAAATGTAAAAGTATATGGTTCTATAGTAATTCATTCATATTCAAATAAAAGTTTTTGACGTCAAGTATAAATGTGTAGGTCTTATGGCAACCATACGTTAGAGAGTTGGTTGACCAGTTTTCAGATATCTGCTTAGCTGATCAGGAGATCTAGCGGACGATGTCATCACTTATATGTTTCGAGACTATTGAGTGGCATCGTCTAGAGCGAGTCTTGCACAAGTTTGGGCTACCCCAGGAGATACCTCCATCTTGCTCTTATGAGCAACAACTACATAAAGTGGATGCACGTTGACGACACCAGAGAGATTAGACGATGTATCATGCTTCATACATTGCCTTATGGGATATGCAAGCGGGCAGGATCATCACTACACCCCCTATGGCGGGTATTATGGACTTTCATGATTCATATTTGCAGTGGTATCGTCAGTATTACATGACGTTTTATGACACCACCACTCCATAGGGATGATATGAGGTTCCATACTACAACCGATACTACTCATGTTTTGGTAAGTTTCAAAATTTGATTCAATAGATTATGTATTTATAATTCTTTGGTTGGTTCATTTAGATCTTTGCATGGCTGACATAGCTCGTTGCTCGTGTGGTGCTACCATCGGTTTGGTGTACGACTTACATCATATTATTAGATCAGTGTTACACCATATCGGAGAAGAGCATCGCATCGCCAACTACGATCAGGAGGCATCTACATCACATGGACCATTCATTAGACCTCTAGTGTTATGCACTCCAGTACGTATGCAGCTCATTCAAGGTAGAAGAAGAGGGAGAGTTGATCGGCAAGGTCGTGGTCGATGGTCGAGATGGTGAGGGAGGTCGTGGTACACTTGTGAGCATTGCCTGTAATCGCCCCATACTTACCCATCACCCAGAGATTTTTTGCCCCAGTGAGCTTACACATCGCCCAGTACTCCCAGGCAACGCGCATGCTACCTTATCCGATGTCGCCAGAGCTAGCCTCCATAGCAATATATATCACCTTAACATCCCACCCTTTATCATCACGCATTCTTCCCGTCGGTGACACCGTCGTTAGCCTCATTATTTGACCTTATATGTCGAGTTAGATTACCTTGCTAAGTGACCGTGCTCATTATCTGTGAAGTACTTCATCCATCAGCTTCCTCGCCTCCATCAACTCCATCGGTTCCGTTTAAGATTGCATGGGACCCTATAGATCAACTAGTTGTGTATTCTAGGCGTCATCCTAAGAGAAATATAAAGACGCCATCTTGTGGGACTTATTGATATATGTTGATATTTTTATATATTGATATTTGTATACAATTTTTTTATATATTTATATGATTTGGTTTATGCATGGAGGTCATAATCAAGCATGCAAAATTCCATTGAATATTCCATGATTCAGTATTTTGAAATGGTAATATACACAACTAGATATAACTTGTGAAATTAAAAAAATGCTCCAAATATTTTAAAATAAAACTTGCAGGTTTATTTGGAATTTCAGGCTACCTTGGATGTGCTTGTTGTGAAAATTTTAAAATATATTTCAGTTATTTTCAAATAAATAACTTTTGTGCTGATTTACAAATAATTTACTATGATAATATAACAAATATATACGAATGCATTAGTTAATGTAATTTATCAAATAGTAAATATTTTAAATAAGTTTCAATGTTAAAAACAATAATAATAAGGGACTCTTGTGGCTTTTGGAATTTAAAAAATTGCAATTGCCGTTGTTATGGACATCGGCAATTGGAATTATTAAAAGTCCAATTTCCATTGTCCATGATAGCGGCATTTAACAATTTAATAATTGGTACCCGTATCATGGACAGGCTATTCTTAGCCTTTGTAATCTTCAGGTGTTTCAAACGCACTACTTTGGGCATTAGTTTGGATTCCAAACTAATTTTATAAATTTTTTTTTTCAAATGAAGTATTTCGGTCTAAAACTCCATAAACTGTTTGTTGTTTTGTAAAATGGGGAATTATGTTTTTTTTTTTTTCAGTTTTTATAACTATGAGTGGTCGGACCACCTTGCACATACCCCGATGTAGACCCTAAATTTGGACTCTAAGGTGGTGTTTGTTTTTTTACTTAATGCTGAATAGAACTTTTTTTGAGCTTAATGCTGAATAGTACTTAATAGCATTAAGTATTAAGTTGTTTGTTTTTTAACATTAGGTAATGTGTAGGGATAGCGACGGGGCGAATTATTTTGGGTTAAGATCGCCTCGCTTTTAATAATATGAAGTTTAATTTAATTTTAATCGGGTTTCTGCAGGATTGGTTTATTTTCTCCAAATCGAGACGGGTTTAGTGTTATCTTTGTAAGAGCAGAAAAGGTAGAAATTTTCAAAAATAGCAAAATGTTAATAAAAATAATAGAATTGTCATAAGGGTTCGGGAAAACTAAAATTCTCTAGATCTTGAATAATGGCTTGGTTGCGCCGTTAAATTCGTCTCATAAAATTGTGACCTAGAAAGTTTCGTCGAATTACGAGACAAGCGGAAATTTTCCACGATTTTAAGGTGATAAGTTGTCGATGACTCAAGGGTAGATTTTACGAAAATCTCAGAAGTCAGGAATGACTTGGGCTAAGTTCATTTAAATAAAGTGAACTGAAAATAAATAAATTATTTAGGGCAAAAAATGGTCGAATGAAGCAATATAGACCATGTATCAAAATAATAATAAGTCTCTTAGATTATATTTTAAAAATTATTTTTTATTATTTTATTTTTATACTTTAACATAAATAATAATAGTATTATTATGTTTTTAATAAATAATTTATAAAAAATTCATAATATTTTTATTTTTATGAAAAATATTAATTTAATATAATAAAAATAAAAAAGCAAATATAAAAAAAAAAAATTAAAATTTAAAAATAAAAGCAAATTAAATGCGAGTGAGTTTGTGAATTTTCAAATCTCGCCGCCCTCTTTAATTTTTAAATGAGATAAATTTGGGAATTGAAAAAAAATAAACGAGCCGGATCGGGATGAGACCGCCCCGTCCCAAACCCTCACATTGTCATCCCTAGTAGTATATATTGTTAGCTCTTCTTCTTGTTGGGCAATGATTGAATTTTTCTTATTTTTATGGAAAATGACTTTTACGAATAAGAAAAAAGCAAAATATTTTTAACTTTTACATTTATAAGCTTTTAAAAAAATTCAGCAATAAGTCGTAAAAATTTTAAAAAAGCAACATTATCTTGTTATTTAATTTAGTTAAGTCGAAAAGCAACTTATGCTAAGTCTTTTTATTTATTTGATTTTAATGTGTTACTTTTTTTTTCTTTGAGGAAAGTGGGTCATTGTCTCCTTAAAGTTACGATCTTTATTAGCAGTAGAGAGGAAGTTTGGACATATTTAGTTTTTGAAAAAGAAATTACTAAAATAGTTTAAAAATTAGTAATAAGTAAACTAATAAGTGAACTAATAATATGTATAGTCGATGGCTATGGCATTAACGTTCACGCATTAGTGGGCATTATTTTCATTTTATTATTTTAATTTTAATTTTTCTAAACAACCTAATACATCAAAGTTATGCACTTATTTGTATTTATTATTTAATATTCTGCTAATGTTCCTAGCAATTCAAGTCCTTTAGACCCCTGCATTTAGGATTTGTATTTTTGTCATTTCAATTCTACGATATTCAAATATTCTACAACTAATTTTGCCAAATTTAACATTCAATCATTATACTATCTCATTTAATATCAATATCTTTAGTGGTATTTAATTTAATATCTAATTTTTATTTTGCCTTAAGTCATTATTCTGTCATATCTAATATCTATAATCAGTATCCTACCATATTTAATATCTCATTTTTATTTTGCCTTATTTGTTCCCTTATTTAATATATTAGTTTACATTCACATTATTAGCAACATTTTATTTAAATAACTGCATGTAATTTATCTTTGCATAGTTAAAAAAATAAAGACCCACCTTTGTGCCTTGAATCCTAAACCTTGGGATAATATCCTAACCATTTTGTTAAGCTCTTTTTTATGTTACTTTTTCCAAAGACTAACTTTTATTTTGATTATTTAATTTCTTCAATTAAAAGTCTTTCTTTCAAAATTTTCTATCAAAATCTAATTTAACTTTTCAAAGCCAAGATCTCGCTTTCTTTATTCTTATAAAAAAAAAATCATTTTCTTTAGTTTCTAAAATAAATTTTTAAAAATTGAAAAAAAAAAAAACATTTTCTCTATAATTTCCAGATGAAAAATCATTTTTAACTTTTAAAACTAAAATTTATTTTATTTAATTTCTAGAAAAAGAAAAAATCATTTCTTAACTTCAAAAAAATCATTTTCTTTAATTTGAATTCAAAAAATTACTTTCTTCAATTTCCAATTTTAAATTTATCTTCTTTATATTAAAAAATATCTTTCAAATTTAAAATTTCAAATTGGTTTTCCAAATAAAATATTTTTCATATATTTAAATTTCAAATCTCTCCTCCTAAAGTTCTTTTTTTTTTCAAAGTTCAAATTAAAATTTTCTTTTTTTACGATTTCCTTTTTTAACCTAATTTTCAAAAATCCAAAAGCACATGACAAATTCCATAATTTCAATAAAATTGGACCACATGGAGTTGACTCGCATACTAAATAAATTGGTCTTGGTGAGAAACGACGGCCCATGTATCTTTGACAAATAATTTGGCCTTGATTTACGCTAATTTCACCCAATTTGGTATGAATGATTTTATTTATGTTATTGCACTAACCTTCTTTTCTAGTGATAGCGCTTTCGATTTGCCGCCAAGATACGCACTTTTATCTCCGTTGACTTTGCTCTTTTACTCATTTATTACACATTTAATGTGCTCTAGAGTTATAATTGTTGTTTGTTTCTTGGTATCTTTAGATTGATTTATTAGTTGTCATATTAGCCTTAATTTGATTATTAGATATCCAATTTTTAGGGGCTTAGAAGGGTGCTACGACTTTTCACCATACCTTCACATTTACGGTTTATTTCTTATTTTGTTTTCCCTTAAAAAAAAAATGGCGACTCCAAAATCGTTTTCCAAATGGTTTATAAAAAATACAAAAACGAGTCTCACATTTTTAATGGGAAACGTATCATAGCCAAAATGTGGTATCCACACTCGACTAATCTCACGAAGCCCTGAACTTAATGGTCAGGTAACCTCCAGTGGCTTTGAGAGGACATGAATTGATGATTATTGAGTTATCCAAAGTCTTATACCAATTGAGCTACCCCTCGAGGTTTAAAAAGGAGGAATTATGTTAAGCTACATAATCACACCAAAAATATAATCTAAGACCCGCAAACCATTTAAACAAGTGTAATCTCTAACAAAATATTAAAAATATGCACTTGAATAGTAAACTTTTTTACAAGATTCAAATATCCCTTACCTCTTCTTCTACCTTAAGTCATGGGAGAGAAAAAAGAACTAGCTACTGCTAACACATGGTCTTATTCAAGAGAGGGAGAAATTAGAAGCCATCATTCATAAAAATAAATTTTGTTTAAGTGATTTCATTTGACAATAGGATGCGAAACCATCATTCCTAGATTTTGTTTGACAATGGAATGTGAAGCCATCATTCATCCAGTTAGCCTATGGTAAAAGGAAAGCTATGACAAGTCTTATGTTAGGTTTTGCCAACTTTTGTTTGATCATGGTGATTAAGAGTGCTCTGATATATTTCTCTTTGAATAATTGGGGAACCATCTTTTAGGTTAGATATCAATATTTGTTCTGTATGATTCATGAGAGAATAAATGTGTGATACCCTAAAAATCGGGGTCCATTGACCAACCGTCAACTTGCGAAAAATACCCGTGGATATCGCATATCTCGGTATCCACGCTAACTAATCCCATTTACTGGGATTTTTTTGTTCACATTTAATAACCATGTTATTTTCAAAACATATTACTATGAGTTTAATTACAACCCTCATACAAAATGTATTATAAAAACAGTTTACGAAAATGTTACGGAAACCCACGGTCGGCTTCTTCCTGTATGGCTCCTAATGAGCGCCGTCCAGCTGTGTCATAACAAGCGGCTGAAATGTTATCTATATAGGGTGAGCCACGCCCCGTGAGAGAATAATATTTCCTAGAGCACTCATACTTTAAGTGCAGCGTCGATGGTAAGTATTACACACATTCACATTCATATATATATCAACATTCAAAATAGAATGATGCAATTCTAATGGAATACTACATGTCATGCCGTGAAATGAGATGTGACTCGCAATGCATGAAAAATCCGAGGTCATCCATGACTCCATCTCACCTGATATAGTCAATGTATGATAACACCCATCATCGATGAATTTCATCCAATGATCACTTTGAAACAAAATAAAGAATTTAGAAATCAAAACTTATTGGATGTTTCACTTCCAAGCATCATTTTATTAACAAAACATGTGTCATTTTGGGTAGGCGTCCTCGGGGGTCGCTGAGCTTTGCACACCTTCTACACTTTCCACGAGCTTTCCTTCGTTGAACCACGTATGTATAACCAAAAATGCTGGCGCTGAAACCGGGGTCCCTTTTCTGACTTCGTCAACCTACGAATTCTTGTAATTTAGATGACGCGATACCACACGTTATTGTCCCATTCATCGGGATCCATATTTTCTGAAATTGAGCGAGTCTCCTTTGTTAGGGCTCTACACGATATCTGACTTGTATAGCAGTATATCCGCAATCCGTGAGAATTACCAGCGAAGCAATGACCACACATGGTCCTTGTCCATATCCACGATATCTGACTATATCCTGATAGTCCGTAAGAGTTATTACCACACTCTTATACAGGGTGTTTAGATACATGTCAAAACAACTACGAAGCCACAATCAGGCTTTCTTCTGAGTGGGGCCTACATTAGTGCAGATATCAAGTACTTGTCACATTACGAAATGTGGTCTCACGACGGGGTGAGCAATGCCCGATGAGAATAATTATAATTTCTTTCACGCTAAGTCTGTGCAATGCCATTTGCATTTAAGTAAAAACATACACATTCCTACTCAAATGTCATGCCATGGATGAGAATGTGACTCACGCTAATCGTAATAAGTCCTCCACTTGAGCTCCCTCACACATGCACATGCCCGAGTGTGAAAGCGAGTCATTTATGTTCCATCGATGTGCATTTTCCTAAAACAAAGCCTTTTGTTTTTATAAATCCAAAATCCATTGGACAAAACTCCGGAGTATTTTACTTGTTTTTACCAAGTCACGTGTGTTTTGGGTGTAATTCGGGAGTCTCACCGCGAGCTTATGCCTTCGACATTTCGCGGAACTTTCATTACTAGATACATATATCTAACCAAGAATGATTTTTTCACCCGAGGGTATCTATCACACTTGCTATACCTAACACATTATTTTTCGTTTTTCCTTTTCTTTTATGCAACCGTGAGACTCATTTTTGAATGTTTGTCCCATTTCTGCCAAATTACTATCGAGACACAGACACGATTATCGATCTACCATGTACTCACGATATACCATCAAACACCAAACATAGTATTGAATCTCCTGCCATGCACTCCCACACTCGTATCTATGATGTCGTGCATAAATCTGATCTGATGCCATTGCATGTGTCTCATACTACATGCATAATAGATACCACGTCTAACTGATTCAAAATCATACTTCATACTGAGTGTCATGGATTGTCATATTATTATGTAAAATTATTCCCATTTAATTTCCATATGCCCAACACATATATCTCGACATGCTTCACAATCGATAAACATATTTATTCACTTTTCATGCACATCTCAAGCATATATCAACACCAAGTATCAATCATCTGAAACAGGATAACTTGGTACCCTTTATCAATTATTGGTCTAAGCAATACTCACAAAACAATCCACCCATTAATTTTTTACAAAGCGGGAAAACATATTTGTGAATTTTGATGCTATTTACTAGAATATGGATTTAAATTCTAGACTCGAGAGCTTTTGTAAGAGGATTCGAGGCAGCGCGAATCGGAGTTCGAGGTGAAAGTTATGGTCGTCTGAAGTCGAAGCTGTCGATTTGCATGGGTGTGCGAAAATTGTTCGGACCCGAACCAAAGCACTACACCCGACCCGACACTCGGCTGTGAGCCACAAATGGTCAGGTGTTCGATCCGGAATTTGATCATCCATAACTCTGACGGAAATTTGAATGCCCCATCCACCTTGATCGTAACTAAGGCTACAGGGGATAGCGAGAGGTCCATAATTTATATCTCGGGGCTCTTGGAGTCTGGTCATGTCGTCCCGATAAACCAAATTACTAAGATTAGAGTGAGCAAAATGGTCGCACGCTAATACTAGGCGAAATAACTAGTGTAGGAGAGCCTGTACCTTGGGCGAGGCGAGGCGCGGTTTGGGCCGCAGCGTGGCTCTGTTGCGTGGACAGGCTTTGTCTCTGCTACGCGTGTTTGATGTCGGTTGCGAGGAATTTGCGAAAAGTGTCGTTCCTTTTATTTTCTCCTCTCACTGTCTCTTACACACTCTCCCTCCTTTTTTTTTCCCTCTTTTCTTTTTCAGCACATCTTTTTTTCACCTTCCCCACCCGATTTTTATTTCCTTGGTAGGAGAGCTTCCTCTCACTCTGTGTCAAATCTTGTCATGTGTCACTTTTTCCATAGTCCATGTCACATGGATATGTGTTCTAGGTGGCAACTCTCCCTCATGGCTCTCATGCCATGTGTCCTTCTCCATGTATGGTGTCATGTGGCGACCCACAGATCAATATGCATGTGGCACCACCCATGGGTCACAGGCAGGTGTGCCAGCATTAAATTCCGGCCAGTATCGAGAGATTCAGCAAAGTTGAATAGGTAACTAGATTTCGCGAGACAAATTTAACGGTGAAATCTATTTCATCATCCAAGATCTAGAAAATTTCCAGATTTTCCACCTATACTATAACGACAAATTACCGTTTTGCCATTTTTCATCAAAATTGAATTTTTTTCTTAGGTTTTACAATCTGGAACTCCTCGAGGGTATCTATCACCTTTATTTGCTACGGAAACACAAGTTTTCATGCTTTGAGAATGGTGAAACCGCTTAACTTGTTCAGAGCTATTTATAAAACGGAAAATTCTAATTTTACGAAAAAGTAAAATGGTAATTTCGATCAAAATCACGGGGAATTTTCTGATCTCGGATGGCCGAAGCGGACTTCACTTAGTTGGATCGTCTCCACTGAATCCTAGCTGCATGAATTTCAGTCGAATTTCGAGACGGTCGGAATTCGCGTTTTTCGAGCGAGTGTCGGTCGCACGATCAAAACGGTTTCTGAGGAACATGTGATATGACAAAGTCACATACTACATGTACCCATGTGACACATGTTGCATGATTAGAGAAAGGGTGGAGATGAATGGCTTAGATTAAGCCATGTGTCAAAAGTCACTTAAAAAGGGACATGGATAGAATTATTGGAAAGTTAAATAAGAATAAGACAAAAAAGTTTTCTTTTCCAAAAAGACACAAAAACGGGCAGTAGGTGCTGGGTTCAGATTCTAGAGAGAGAGTGTGACTTCTTTCTAGATTTCCGTTCGGACCAGTCGGTTAAGCAGGCGAAGTAAAGAGTTGTTCTACGAAGCCAAGGGCTACGCGTGGACAGATTTGAGTGAGTGGAGTTGAGGCAACTCAGAGAGGTAGGGTCTTCTCCCCTACTTGTACCATTAATTTGGCTAGGCCGTGAATGGTTAGGGATATTCTGAGGCTTGAATTAGCCGTGTTTTCGGTCTCAAAATCTTTGATCCGAATGTAGAAAATCCCTACTTGTGTGGCCGTGAACAGTGCTAACCCGAGGGTTTCACTATTCATGTGTATTGTTGTGTGATTTTAGTGTGTTTTGGGTGATTCAAAATGAATTACTTGAGTTGTTAATTAGCCCTTGTGAGCTAATTTTGGAGTTATTAGTTTACCAAATTGAATAACACTGATTTATGTGGAGTTAATTATGTTAGTATATATATACATCTTTTATACATATTAGCATGAGTTGTTGGAATTGGCATAATGAAATTATATCTGTGAGGCGCCTAGAATATTAGGAGTGGAGTGCATGATATGAAAGAAAATAAAAGGAAAAATGTTTGTAGAAAGGAATTTCGATGAAAGATTTTCGGAGAATTGTGTTGGAGATTATGTCAGATAATTCATCGGAAGGGCGTGATTTATTTTGGAGGGTTATCGACAGTTGCCTCGGAGGGTAAGTCCGATGTATTTATGAGCTCGTTTAGTAAGTTTCGAGAACAAAAGATTTTGTTTTAGCGTATTTTTGCTGCATTGGCTTAGGCATGTGTGGGGGAGTGGTGAGGACTCGAGACGTAGGATTGGGCTTGTAGACATTCAAGTTGGATCATGTTTGCTTGAGTGTGATTGTTGCCATGACATGTTCACTTAGGTGGGGTAACCCATGTAGGAAATTATCACTCTTTTGGGCATTGCTCGCTGTCGGATCATTTATTTCAGGTACGGGGTGTACGGGAGGGACGGCAGCTCACTAGAGGCCGCGTTTTAGAAGAAAGCCGGGTTGTGGCTTTGGTATATTCATTTGGTATAACATGTATTAGAACTCTAGCTTTTAATATATGTTTGAATTAAGAGTAATGTAAAAAGTCTTGAGCCATTGTTGTTATATAGTTGATATATATTTTGGTGAGTATTCATGGGCCCAAGTGGCGTTTGCTCGCATGTGGACCCTAGGTGTGGTCGTTGCAAAATTGTTATTGGGATAGGTTGTGTACCTTGGGTGAGGCTCCTCGTAGAGGAGACTCTGCTTGGGTGCCGTGGTGGTGTCGGTTTGCAGGCATCCACAGTATTCCGCGAGGTTGACGGGTTGGACCCGGGATTTGGGGGCGTCACGGTGCCAGCCCACTCATCAACCACGGGATAGTGTTTGATGGCGCATTTCATACCATGTGAACTATAGCGGAACTCAGCTGGAGCCGTTCAACATGTCGAGCCCACTTATCAACCACGAGGATGGTGTGTGATGGCACCATGCACTTACCCCTAATGTAATGTCCTCGAGTGCATATACAATGCATTATGCCATACATATATCGATTTCATATCTCATATATAATGAATGTTATATGGACCATACCAGTCATAAATCACATCATGCATTTTAGTTAATTATAACACATACTTATAATTTCAAACATCATTTCTTCAATGTTAATATAATAGCACACACATATGTGCTTGAGTCAATATGATTTCCAACATTTTATCACAATGTCAATATATTAGAATTCATATATCAACATTAAATAAATAACTAGCACTAAGTAACTCAATCAAACGTGAGCAAAGACAACTTAGTTCTCAAGACCAATTATGGTATAAGAGATTCCCACACAAAACAGAAGATTCTCTGACCAGCCATAATAGGTCATAAACGTACTATCACCAAACCCAAGCAACAACACGCGAAAGCAGTCCTGATGCGGACCCCAAAATCTGGACATACTGGTACTAACGGGCGC
Organism: Tetrastigma voinierianum; assembly: GCA_016808115.1. Classification (NCBI taxonomy): domain Eukaryota; kingdom Viridiplantae; phylum Streptophyta; class Magnoliopsida; order Vitales; family Vitaceae; genus Tetrastigma; species Tetrastigma voinierianum. The sequence goes on from JAEQBH010004572.1 coordinate 40,134, forward strand.
ATATGGAGTCCTGAAGCAACTAGGAACCTACACTGATTCAGGCTATTGATTAAAACAGGAAACTACCATGGAGTCTACTCAAACAATTCCCTACATAAATTATGAATGGCAGGCCATCATAAGCTTTGGGAATTTGAACCAAACAGCCCAGCAGCCAGCGGCTCTACTAAGCTAAACTTCCCTACACGGACAAATGACCCCACACGGTGGAACAATGACACGGCGAACTGACCCGTGGTGGAAACACGACCATCTTGTCGGCCATCTTTACCATCCCCAACTTGGCGCTAACACGGGGTGCTCTGATAACACTTACTTGTAACTATCTTTTACTTTTTACCATACCATTAACTTGTTCATTCATGTATTGTTAAACAAGTGCTTAAGTATATTTTGTTGTATTGGATTAAAATATGCCGAAACTCCATAAATGGGAGTGTTCAACATATACAAATTTTTACATTGCTTACAAAAGCAAAACATATACAAAAATAGACTAAAAGGTCTTTAGTGGGCACTTAGTAGTGTGTTGGCCTTGGTTGCTGATGTGGATTTGATTAGGTGCCACGATCAGGGTGATCAAGATCCTTGATACTTGTATCCACAAATTTCCTCTGCTACTTGTAGTCGACTATTTGCGGTATAGCGATTCTAAGGTCGAACTCAGGGATGAGTTTTCATCTTACAAATGACTCGTATCATGATTCAAAATGGTGAGGCTTTCATTTGGATTTTCGGATTTGCATTAAAAACTGTGGTTGATGGTGTCACTAAGGTAAGTGAAGCAGTTTAAAATAAGATGTTAGAAAAAGAAACACCTTGAAGTTTTAGGTCACTAGTTTGATATGATGGGGTTGTAGAGGTGTCCTCGGGTTATTTCCTCGCATTAGGGCAAATGACATATAGTCATTTCCAAAACCGGATCTTTGTTTAACTTTAAAAACCAACCCTTAGTAACCTTCCTATTTGAACCCAGAAGCATTTGCGAGCATTTAATGTTTATTGAGTTGAAAATCTGACATTTAACCTACTTTCCAATGGCTTGTAAATGACATCTAAGAATATCAGTGTATCTACCATTAAGAATACACTGAACTAAAACATACCAAGTATTGACCAAAGAAAATACATTAAATAAATTTAAACCTAGTTTTAAAGGGTTTGAAACACAAAATCTACGATGCACCTTCGTAAACAGGAGGAACACACACCAAACCCGACATCAACCAACCCTAGCAACCCTCTTCTTCAAGGTTTTGAGGCTTAGCCAAACATTCTTTGAGTTGTCATCCTCAAAGGGGTGTGTTTGAAGTAGCCTAGAAAATGAGAGAAAGAGGAAGAAGAGAGAAAATGGGAGCCAAAACGAGAAATTTGACGAGCTGCGTAGAAATGAATAGTTAGGTTACAATATGTCCATAACATGGCTTATAGCCTCCCAAACATGTGAAAGCTGAAACTAACCTAAATAATGTGTGATTACATTGAGGGCAAGGAATTAAACAAAGCAGTCGTTTGGATCACAAAAACGGGGCTTGAGATTTTATTATATGAGTGAATTTCTACATGATATAGCGAAATTTCACTTCTATCATAGTGAAAATACGGGCATGGCGAAATTCAGATTTTAGCTATGCACGATAATTTTCTCTGTGATAAGCCGAGAGCCGCTATCATAGAAAGTGGCCATGGGCGAGGAATTTTAAGCTATGGCTAACGAGGTGCACCGCTATTGTGAAAATTTCGCTATGCCGTAAGCAGTACTTGACCATCTGCATCACTGACCACACTTCTCCTCTTCCCGACTTTGATATATCTTCATCGGGCTTGATGAAATCACCAAAAAATTCATACGAACTTCGGCATAAATCGGCTAATTACGTACTGACTTGAAATATAATGGTGAGAGGTTCTGAGAAACACCAAAACTACAACGACCTCGAAACAAAATCGGTAATACTAATGGACTGCACATATCAATCGAAACCCAAATAATATGAATTAGTACGCAAAAAGCACTCAAAACCCTATCTTAAATAGGACTCAAAATAGCACTTTTTGGGCACTTCATCCTCCCAAACCGACAAATTACTAGTCCTTAGCAATGCTAAAGATAATAAGGGTGTCACGAGTACATGCTTTTACGAAAAGGGTATTCTATTCAAAAGTGTATTATCTGAGTGAGGCTTTACCTTGATATGAAAATTTAGACTACGTACAAAAACCATCATCAGAGAACAATTGCCATGTAAGGAACAAGTTTGAGCTGACATCGAATTCCAAGGAAGTCAACCTGAACTTCCACACCCGAAATCGTGTTTTAAGGTAACCAGTTTGAACCCGATAGAAGTTGCGAAAGCTATTCCCTCCCTAACTTGAGCTCACTGCGGGTTGTAGTGATGACCCGACTGAAGCGGAGATTCAACTACACCCCTTATTTCTTACTTACAGTTGTAATGTGAGGTGCAATGCTGAAAGTGTGACTTCACGAAGTCCGTTAGCGAGGTCCACGATGACTCTGACGATCAAGGTTTAGGGCATCAAGTCGAGGATGCAGCAGGCCACTAACTGCGGGCTTCACCTGGACTTCGAATGATTTCAAAGTCGGCTCTTGCTTCGCTAAACTCTACCCCTGTCCACCCATGTAGAACACAAAGTCGGTGACTCCCGACAGTGAAGGTTTAGGGCCTTAGGGCTTTAGGAGCTTTAAGTCATATACCCCTCGGTTGTGTTCGGGTTCGAGCCAAGTTTCACGACTTTCAATTCTCTTTTTCTTCTTTCTTTTTCTTTTTGCTTTTTCTTTTTCATTGGGAAGACTTCTTTGGTCTTCTTTTGCGGGTAACAAAAACCTATTATGGGTCGTCAACTAACCTAAGGCCGGTTTTGCAAAGTAAGAGGAGGTATACAGCTTCTCAACTTATTGATGAAAGCGTGTCTGTTGTGTGATTAAGCAAGAATGGAATGTCTGAGTTGAAACTTTGGAACTAATCAGGCCAAAGCAATCATGTATGGAGTATTCCTAGCATTATGGTAGCTCATAGTGCTTCAATTTTTCAACTTAAGGAAAGAGCAAAAACACAAAAATATAGGCGCAAACAGCAGCCTCAATTTTAACAAACAAATTTGGGCTTTGCAAGGCATGTAGAACCAGTAAAACTAAAATCAAAAGTATGAACATTACTTTCCCAACACCAAGTATCGTAGGAGCGAGAAGGGGATTAGAGGATGGAGTGGTACCTCCTCAATCGATTGGTGTGGGAAGGATGCATCCCCGGCTAGACGAAATTTGAGGAGTCTTTGTTGTGAAATTGGTTGATATTCACTGCATTTTACCAACCTAAAGCAAAACATGCCCTCAACTGAATTTACTACAAAAAATTTTAAACAAAAGAAACTTCAACAAAACTAAGCAATTAAATTGGTAGCTTGAGACAACTATAAGAGCCACCCCTTAAATGTATTAACTGTGGGTCTGAGGAGGAGGGTCAGAAGGGAGAATTTCCTCCCTGACTACAGTCTGCTGCACAACATAGGGCTTCACTCTCTGTCCATTAACCTTGATCACCCTATTATCATTTTTGGATTGGTGGAGTCTAACTTGAACCGGTAGGGTTGTGCTTGTTGAGCGATGAATGGACGAAGATCATCCTTGACTTGAGCTTGAAAATAGATGGGTTGGAATCATACGGGGAGGACTTGGTCCCTTGTTGAAGTGCTAGTTATCATTTGATCATGCCATTTTCCCGATCTTTCCTTTTCAATCTTCGAGTTCAAGTAGGCGTCATTTAAGTATTTCTTCAAACTCATTGAGGTCGAGGAACCTTTTGAGCCGGCCGCGCCAAATTCATGTTCAGTTTCTTGATTGCCCACCCAGGCTTTATCTCGATTTCCACTGGAAGATGACACGCCTTGCCATATACTAACCAATAAGGGGACATTCCAAGAATCGTTTTGAAAGGCTGTGCAGTAGGCCCTTAGTGAATCGAAAACTAATTTGAGGTTGATCTTTTATTCTTGTTCTGCCTTCATTAGAATGGTCTTAATCTCCCTATTGTAGCTCTGCTTGACCACTTGTTTGAGGATGGTAAAGGGGTAGCCACTTTGTGTTTAACACCATATTTAGTCATGAAGTTTCAAAGGTTTGTTACATAAATGTGAACCCCATCACTAATAATGGCTGGGTGCACGAACCCTGAAAAGATGTTTGCTTTCAATTTAGGCACCACCACGTAGTCGTTGGTTTAGGTTGCTGGGCTGTGGTTTTGATTGCTTTCAAGTCTCCCCGCAAATATGTATATATTACCATAAGATGTGGGGAAAGGTCCATGAAATAGATGCCCTAAACATCAGTAAGCGACCACTAAAATTGGGTTGGGGCATCATATGGCGAACAATTTCAGGAGCCTTTGGCATCTATCACATACTCGACACATTTTGATGTGCTTCTTTACAAATAGGGAGGCCAGTGAAACGGTTGCATCACCTTCATTGCCGTCTTACGGGAAGCAAGAAAGTGACCTACAGGCACTCGTAGCGGAGTGGCTTAAATTTGTTGTTCTTCTTGACACACACTTCACGATTGCTCGATGCATAGTATTTAAACAAGAGGGCTCTTCCCGATAATAGAATGGATCTTTGCGAAATGCTTCCTATCCGTTCTTTTCAATCGAGATGGGATTTCTCTGTTGAGGAAATTGGCAATGTGAGCATACCGGGGAGCTTTCTCCAAAGCTGTGTGCAAGATTCTTGAAATTCATTATTGATGGCGGGCTATGAGTGTCATGAAATTACATTGTTAATCTAGAAGAGATGGTCTACCATGACATTCTCTACCCATTTTTATCCTTAATTTGCAAGTTAAATTCTTGAAGCGAGAAGAACCCATGTGATAAGTCTTGCCTTAGCATTTGCTTGGTCGGAGATATTTCCAAGAGGAATGATACGTAAATGACTATATCGGACCCTGACCCAGTATGCTCGAAATTTGTCTAAAGCGTAGACCACTGCAGCCGATTCTTTCTGTATTAGTATAGTTCCTTTGTGCTTCATTGAGTTTTCTTGCATAATAATAGACTACATGAGGTTTCCATTTTCTCTTTGGCCAAGCTGCTCCAATAGCAAGATCACTTGCATCACATCACCTTAAAAGGCATGCGCTAATTGGGTGCTCGTCTTATTGGTGCGAGTGGTCAAGTATGGAACTTCAGCTGTAAAGCTCTCTGACGATCTTTTCCCAAAGAAAATTTAGCATCTTTCTCTTGACTTATAAAGGCTTATCAATCTTGAAAAATGCTTGATGAATCTTACGTAAAAGCAGCGTGGTCGAGAATTACTGCTTGTTTTACATTTGTTAGGCAATGAGTTTGAAATAAGTTGATTTTGCCTTGTCAACACTTTCTAAATTTCCCCTATTTGGAAATAACATGCCCCAGTACAATCCCTTGGTTCACCATAAAATGGCATTTCTCTCAATTAAGCACCAAATTCTTTTCAATGCACCTCTGCAGGATAGCTTCAAGATTAGTCAGACATTCTTCAAAATCACCCCTGTATACAGTGATGTCATCCATATATACTTCCATTATAAACCACCATGTGCTAAACATACTAAGCATATTACATCTCACGAAGGTGGTAGGGCGTTCGCAAGACCAAAGGCATCCTCTGTAAGCATAAGTTCCCGAATGGGCAGTAAAGGTGGTCTTTTCTTGATCTTCTGGTGCCGATCTATATGCGAAATTACCACTGAATAGCCATCGAAAAACAATAGAATGGGTGTTGAAACTCTCTCAAAGAGCGTCAGTGAAGAGGCGTTAGGAAGTGATCTTTTCTTGTTACTTCATTGAGCCTCACATGTCTGTCATACCCTGACGATGGTAAGTCGAGACAGACAATTCCTATTGCCATTTTTCTGGTGGTCACCCTTGGCTTCTTGGGCACCACCTGAGTTAGGCTTGCAAGTGCTACTCCGGATATAGAATTAAATGATGCAGCTGAAGCAATTCGGGACTTGATGCATATACCTCCTTTGTGGCTGCCTAACAACTTTAGATTCTTCTTCTAAATAAATGCTTGTTTAGGTGCATATTGTTGGGTTATCTTTTTTAAATCAAATTTTCCACCCCAAGCTTGCTGTTCATTTTGAGAGGTGCGGCCCGGGTTGTCAACTCTGTGAAGTGGTCGATGGTGACGATATTACAATTTGGACAACTACTTGTTTTCTTCAAATCATATTTTAATTCCAACTAGCGGGGGTTTGAGCTCCAACTGTTGAGGTTCCTTCTTCTCTTCACCAATCAATAGAGGTAGAATTTCTATTTTCTTTCTCCAGCACCCCTGCACTAATCTCATGCATTGAGGTTCCTGTTACTCTACGAGGCACTCAGATAACTCTGAGTTCTTATCTGCATATTTGCTCGTGCTTTATTCTTAAAGGAATTGTATCTATTATCACGAACTTCTTCCAGTCATCCTCCAGTTTGCATATGCCTTTTACTCAAATGGAAGATATTGAGTTCTAAAGTACATGACCCAAGCGTGAGTTGCATAACCCCATTTCGCGAGTTTATTATAGCATTGATAGCGAATGGCCTTCCCAATATGATGGGTACATGAGATTGCCCCATTGCAACCGGCTCATGTCAAGTACGACAAAATCCTTTGGATGGCAGGAATTTGTCCACTTGTATTAAAACATCATAATGGTCCCCTTCGGTATTTTAATGAACTATCGGCTAGACGGTGTGATGGAAGTGGGCTTCAGTTCTCTAATTATTTGCTTGTTTATGGAATATGGCAGTAGGTTCACTAGCTCCTAAGTCTAATAGTGCTTTTTCTACACTAAAGCCTCCGATATTAACTGAGATTGTAGGACATCCCGGGTCCTTATATTTCACAGGAGTCTTGCACTCAATGATAGCACTCACTTGCTCAGTCAAAAAGGCCTTTTTATTCACATTGAAGCCTCTTTTTACTGTACATAAGTCCTTCAAAAATTTTGCATATGTGGGGACTTGTTTGATCATGTCAAGAAGAGGAATGTTAACTTTCACTTGCCGTAATACCTCTAAAATTTCAGTTTGGTTGACTGAATTTTTCTTTCATAGTGCCTGTGGGAAAGGAGGGGGTACACTAGGCTTCACCTCTTCCCTTTTTGCTGATTGTTCTTCCTGCAGTGGATCAACTACGTAGGAGTATCTTGGTTAGTCTTTGGGATTCTTGTGGTCTCAATTCTTTACCACTTCTCAAAGTCACTTTGCTTTGACTTCATCAATTCTTGCATTTGGATCCTTGTTTGAGCATTCATGCACTCCCTTAGGGTTTCTTTGTGTGCGGGAAGAAATTTCCCTTTTGAACCACTCTTCTTTGATTGAACAACCTAGAAATCTCGGAATGCATAATGTCTAATTTTTGTTGAGTGAGTTCTCATTGCCTCAATTTTTTCTGATTAGTTTGAATATTCAACACCTTGTGTTCTTCTACTAAGCTGTGCCTACCACTTTGTAATTTGAATTACCTTTCAGCGGGGAGAAGAAGGTGGGGCTGCTTCTTCTTGTCTTTGAAGTAGACTGGCTAACACTATGCTCTGAGGGGGCATATGTAGGGAGTTTTAGCTTCCATGAAAGTTGGATAATTTCTCAATTGGGGTTATAGGTGTTGCCATATGGAGCATTTGTAGGTGGCTTATTTTTTGATCCAGAGACATGGCGTACTCTTGCATTAATTCCTTCTTGGAAGGAACCTCTTGGGCCAGTGCTCCCTAAGGTGGCTATTTGGCCCGACAATTAAAAGCGAGAGTGGGTGAGATGCGAGGCAGATTCATTCCTTGCTTGCACTTAAATCGCGATTTCTCATTTCAAGCTCCCTCAGACCTTGATCCAAGTGAATTGATTTAGCTTTCATCTCGTATCTTGGTGCATAAATGCCTCCCCTTTGAGTAGATTGAAGGCCTCGTCTTTTGCCTCCAGGTTTGGCTCTCATCCCATGCCTTGGAACTTTCGTACATAGTTCAAAGTCCATGGCCTCATGCGGGTTCTTGCTCGGGAAGTCCCCTCCACACATTGTTTCAATGGTTGCTTCATGGTGGAGACGTACCATCATAAAATGATTCACTAGCATCCATGTATCAAAACCATGGTGTGGATACGCGATGGTCTCCATGAACCTCTCGGCTGCTTGATAAAACTTCTCATTGTCGTGGCCCAGATGAGGTGTAGATTTTGCCTCTTCAAGCATTTGTTGGTCTTGGTTATGCTTGAAGAATTTCTTGAAATTCAGCTTGAAGTGTTGATTTCAAATTGTTCTCGGCCTCGGTGGGTGAAACCATATTTTGGCTTTGTCCTTGAGTTAATGAGGAATGCCTTCAACTTTAACAAGTCATGTCAGTTTTACCTTCCTTAAAGTTATACATACTTCCTCAAAATCCGAATGTGTGTGTATGGATTTTCATTTTCCATACCATGAAAAGTTGGGAGTAGGGGCACCCGGATAAGTCTTCTTGCCCATCCCTCGGCGGTGGTATGATGCGGGAAGGAGCGACACTAACTCTCGGAGGGTGTATGTGATCCCATTGATCTATTATCTTTGTTGGATTCATAGGAGTTGCTTGCGACTTCTTTGTTCCTCGAGTAGGATCCATTTGCTCATTGTACTGTGACTTCACAACTTTGTTCGTTGGTGCAGCTAACTCTTTGCGATCTACGATATCCCTCTATCGATGATGCATAAACACCGTGACACAAAAGAGCCAAGCAAGGAACAACTCTGAGAAAGCTTACGAAATATTAGAGTTAGCGAAATGATAAAATGATTGTAATGATAAAGCGCCCGATAGTGACTGGCGAGTAAAAAAACGTGATATTCTAAACAATGAAATTGAGGTTAAAGGTCGCGTGAGCATGTGAAGATTACAAGTACATATCAACTCATCATCTGTAGTTTGGCACCATCCAGCTGACAGCGTGGGCTGATTCGTGCCAGCGTAGGGTGATCGAGATCCATGATACTTGTATCCTAAATTTCCTCCCTCTTTGCCCAGTAGTCGACTCTCTTTATGATATAAGCGGTTCTAAATTCGAACTTAGGGATGGGTTTCATCTTACAAATGACTCGTATCATGATTCAAATGGTGAGGCTTTCATTTTGGATTTCGGTTGCATTAAAAACTGTGGTTGATGGTGTCACTAAGGTAAGTGAAGCAATTTAAAATAAGATGTTAGAAAAAGAAACACCTTAAAGTTTTGGGTCACTAGTTTGATATGATGGGGTTGTAGAGGTGTCATCGGGTTATTTCCTCGTATTAGGGCAAATGACATATAGTCATTTCCAAAACCGGATCTTTGTTTAGCTTTAAACCCCGACCCTTGTAACCTTCTATTTGAACGAAATTTCTTGAGCATTTAATGTTTATTGATTGAAAATCTGACATTTAACTACTGATGGCTTGTAAATGACATCTAAAGAATGTTAGTGTATCTGAAAATTCTGAATCTGTTTGAACCACTAGCATTGATATTGACAGAAAAATACATTAAATAGCATTTAAACCTAGTTTGGAAAGTTTGAAACACCAAAAATCGATTACCTGCTTCATGAAAGCAGGCAGCATATGGCTCCGCATGGCCAAACCCTATGACCCTCTTGAGTTTTGAGGCAGCGAGAAACATCCTTTGGTTGTCATCCTCAAAGGGTGTGTTTGAAGTAGCTAGAAAATGAGAGAAGAGGAAAGATAAGAGAGAAAATGGGAGCAACGAATTTGGCTTAATTGCGTGAGAATGAATAGTTAGGTTCTGATATGTCCATAGCATGGCTTATATAGCCTCCTAAACATGTGAAAATGCAAATAACCTAAATGAAAATGTGATTACATTGAGGCAAAGAGGAATTAAACAAAAGCGAGTCGTTTGGATCACAAAAACGAGGAATGAAGATTTCGCTGTGCACGTTGAATTTGTTATGATAGCAAAGTCGCTATGATAGTGAAATTAGCTATCATAGTGAAAATCACAGGCATAGAAAATTCAAATTTTATTTTATGCTGATATTAAGCTATGATAGCAATTTTAATATGATAAGTAATTTTAATATGATAACAAGAATTAACTATGATGTGAGGTAGCCATAGCAAAATTTTCGCTATGACTGCGAAAATTTCGCTATGACTGCGAAATTTTCGCTATCATTGCGAAATTTTTGCTATGCCATAGTGAAATTGCCCGATGCATCACGCATCCCCTCCGGCTGCCTTTCTCCTCTTCGACGATATATCTTCATCGGGCTTGATGGAAATCATCGAGAATTCCTTTATCTGAACTCGTATAAATGAAACCTGATTACGATGCGAAGCTTGATATAATGGTGGAGGTTCTGAAACACCTTAAAACTACCAAAAACAACCTCGAAAACAAAATCGATGCACACGCATGTCAGTGAGCAAATAATATGATTAGTACGCGAAAAACACTCGAAACATCTTAAAATGGGACTCGAAATAGCATTTTTGGTACGAATAAGGACATTAGAACTACAGTTCCTGCTTCTCGCATGCACTACGCGGATAAAACACCGAGTGCTAAACATAAGCAGTGGAAATATCGATAATGGGCGACCTCACAATAAGGGTTGTCACACTTTAGACATATTTACATATAACTTTAACATTCATTTTACATATACATGCTTATTCATGTTTGAACATATCATTTATAGATATGCTTCACACATATATCATACTTATTCGATCTTATCATGTTTCATTCCATATCATCTTTCATTTTACATTTTTCTTCTTGTACTTATCATTGTATCGTATCATCACATAGCAATGCTATGCTTCTCATATCATGTCCTTAATGTTAGCATATTCTTGTGCATTTGTCATATGTTTCATGCTGCCAGATACTTTAGAAGTGGATCACGGAGCTATAAGGACCAGGTCTTCCATAATCATTATGCGAAGACAGTGAAGCTATAAGGACCAGTGTTGTTATCATTATTTTGAGACCAATGACCATCTACCAGAGGCCCGCATAAGCTATTATCATTGTGCGAGACAATGACCATTTATAAGAACTTGAAAGTATTGTAAGGACAAAGCAGGGCGACTAATCGATAATCTTTGTGATCTTTTCTCCTAATAGAGTATGCCACGTCTATCCCTCTACTAGGTTCTAAACAGACAATCTGTTTCTTTTATTTCATTCACAATATATCCTTATCCACAGAATAACTATTGTTATCAGAGTAATCATATCACGATATTTGCCCTCATTTATCAACCATCTTTATTCTTATATTATTTAGACATTTATACTTTTTCTATATGCCTTCATTACACATTTATCTTTTATCCCATAACTTGATGAATAACCTACATTTAAACATTATGAAATGAGGTAAACAATGTTTACTAGCAGTCGGATCGTAGAAATGTGAGTACAAAACATTTTTCCTATAATTTTTATACTTGTACGAACCCTTTCATTCACTTATTAGGATCCTCATTTGTACAATGTAAGATTGTTAGAATTAACGGAAGAGAGGAACCAAAACAGGAGTAGCAAGTACGCTTAGGCGAAGCAATGCTATGCCTAGGTGGAGAGGTTTGCCTAGGCGAACCTTTGCTGCGCCAGACGAGGCTCAGAAGAGATTCGAAGAAACTTGGCTCGGGTTGCTGGCGAGCTCTACGCCTAGGCGTGCACTCACACCTGGCGTGCACTCTACCTCTAAAGCGTAAAGTGTCGGGCTGTAGGCAGAAATGCGAGACTTGGCCGTTTCACAGTAACGAAAGCAATAGGCATTTGAAGCAAGCTTGGCCCAAGCTTCGCCGTCAGAAATACACATATGTTGAAGAGTGAGGGGTTTACTTTCTTGAAGCTTAGACAAGTATTTTACAACATATGGGTTCGAACATCCTGAAAGGAGATGTTCTGACAAGATTTCTATAATAGTATTCCATACCTTGTTTTTCTTGAACCTCTTCCTTTTCTTTCTTTTTCTTCTTCTCTTCTCTCTTTCTCCCGGCGTAGACCACAACCTTCAGAAGCCAAAGTAAGTTTCTTAAAAGCATTTGGTCTTATCCATTTTTGCCTAATTTTTAGCTTTTGCAATTTGGTCCCTCGACTCTTTGTGTTGCAATCTGACTTATCTAATTTCCGCTTCATTATATAATCTTACATCAAAAATTATGACCTTAGGTCTGGATTGGTAAATTACTAATTTACCACTTAACTCTTGTATAAAATTCTAGATATTTGTATTTATTTTAACATTATTTTATTCAGAAAAATGACATTTACTTTATTATAAACTAAATATGTTGTGCTTATTAGGAGTATAATTTGAGATTATTCTAGCATCTACATGTGGCCAGTTCCACACGGCGGAGCGACCCTAAGGTGGAAACAACGCCACACGACCAAACGGTCCCACATGGTCAAATGGTCACACACTTGTGACCAGCTGACTCGGTGGAAACACATTACCACGACCTACTGCATTGATAAGATCCCACATGGCGAGACGGCCCTAAGGTGGAAATAAGCCACATGTGGCTTGGTCCCACATGGCCACATCTGAGGCCAACCGGTCCCTTGCAGGCTGAAACGACCTTAAGGTGGAAACAACGCCACGAGGAGCTTATTTACACGGCCAAATGATCCCCTACGACCAAAGCGACCCTAAGGTGGGCGTAAGACCGAAAAATTCCAATTTTAAAGAAAAGACGAAATCGTAATTTACATCCAAAACCCTGAAATTTTCTAGATCTCGGATGATGAAAGCAGTTTCACGGGTTGGAATGATCTCGCGAAATCTAGCTACCACATAGAATTTAAAGTCGAGTCAGAGACGGTCGAATTTTACGTTTCGGGATCAGTATCGAAGATTGTCTTAAAACGACATGTGATATGACAAAAGTCACCTATAACATGTACACATATGTTGCATGAGTAGAGAGATGATGAAAATGGACGGTCGAGATAGTGCCAAGTGTCAAAATCCAAGATTTCAGGGACATGGATGACATTTTTGAATTCTTAATGATAATAGGACAAAATTTTGAATAGTGTCATCTCCTTCTTCAAATGGGAAAGGAGAAAACGTGCAAGGGGAAGGGATTCACAGAGGCTAGGTTTTGAGGTTTTTAGTGAGAGAGTGAGTGACTTTTCTCTAAGATCTCGGCGGCCAGAGATAGTCAGTTTCTTAGACGAAGGAAAGTTCTTCTACATTAGTAAGGACTACAGCGTGAGCAAGCTGGTTTAAGGGACTTTACGACAAGCTCCATGAGGTGGGGTTTTATCCTACTTGTTTACTCTTGATTTAAAGTGTTTGTGATGTTTAGGTTGATTTGAAATTTGTGGTGACCGTTTGATCGATCCAAAACTTGGAGCAAGGAAATGTGAAAATTTTAGGTAGTGTGGGCGAGTCCATGGCAGTGTGTGTGGACTGTTTGAACCTTGGATCTGTTTATTCCATAAATTATGTTGTGGGGTGCATGAGGCTGAAATGGCCATGGAATTCGGGTTCAAAAAGTGGAACCGATATTGGATGAGTGGAGCTGTCAGTGGACGGCCCTTTATTATGTTTGGAATTTGGTAAAAGCAGTCCGAGGTTTCTATACAAGTGGACCAAATCGTCCATGTGTTGTGTGCATGAATTGTGTGGAATTGTGTTAGCCTCAGTGAGTTAACTTTGATGTTATTGGTAAATAGAGTAATGTTGTTGTGATTTAATTTATGTCAATATATGCATGATAATGTATTTGCATGTGTTGTATAGGTGTGTTGGAATGCGTAATGCATTTTCATACTTAGGGTGGCACTAGAAATTAGGTGTGTGTGCATGACATGAGCAATTGAAAGAAAACGAACATGGTTGCGAAGAATTTCAATGGATGATTTTAGGAGAACGGTGTTGGGAGATGGTCCTATAATTACCGATCAAATTAAATATTGTTTTGGGAAGGAGTTCTCTAACACGGTATTCGCCTCGGAGGAGTAGTCAGTATTTTCTAGAAATTCGGTAGTGTATTTCGAGAACAACAAGTTTTGTTTTGAAAATGATGTTTTCTCATCGTGGCAAGCCCGAGTGTGAAATTAAAGGGAGGACTCGAGACATGGGATGAACATTTAGACATTCAAGTAGGATCACGAATTTACTTGAGTGTGTGTTTACATTTGGTTGGAATATTTATTTTGTGAGTATTGATGCAGGGGCCCAAGTGGCCGTTATTTTACTCTCGTTTGGACCCTGTGTGGTCGTTGTGTATGGTTGGGACAGGTTATGTACTTTGGGTAAGCTCCGTCTGAAGGAGACTGCCCGATTTTAAATGATAGTGTGTCGTGTACGACATTATGATATTCGTAGGTGGCCGGTTGTCAACGGACCCACAGGTTTGGGGCGTCACGAAACACAATCCTGCGGCACCGCGACCAAATCGTCCCATACATTCAAAGCGACCTGGAATTTGGAACACAATCCACACAACCTTACCGACGGTTAAGTAGAAATTAACGGTAAGGAAAATCTACCTCTTGGGCGTAGCCGGCAACTCTTGGCACGACGAATACGTTGTGAGCGTTGGAATTTAGAGGAAAAAATTGTCGGATCTTCCTTCTTCTCTTTCTTTCTCTCTCAATTTCTTCTCTCTTTTTTCCTCTATTTTCCTCCACTGATCTCGTTTTTATAGGCTGGACATATCCACATGGCATGCATGCATCATGCCATGTGTCATCCACATGGCATGCATGCACCATGCCACTGTGTCACCCACATGGCATGCATGCTTTATGCCATGTGTTACCCACCAATATGAGTTCCTTTTGCCCGAAAATGCGTGAAAATTAGTATCTAAATTTATGAGAATTTCGTCTTAGTGTAGATTTCATGAGGCAAAGATCCAACGGTGTTGTCAGTTTCATCATACGAGATAGAAATTTCAGGGTTTTCAGCACCATTACTATAGCTACGATTTCTTGTTTTGCCCTCTTTTAGAAAAATTTGATTTTTCTCGGGTTTTACGAAATGTGTATAAATTTTTTTATTTATTTTTCATATTTTGTTATTCAAATTATGAATTACTATTAGGAACAACCTTAGTGAATTTGAGATATGGTCTTAGTGAATTTAAGGTACAATCTTAGTGAAGTTGAGATACGGCCTTAGTGAATTTGAGGTATGACTTTAGTGAACTTGAGGTACGATATTAGTGAGTTTTAACAACGATATTAGTGAAGTCAAGGTATGATTTTAGTGAATGTGAGGTGAATGTGAGGTGGATGTACAAAATGGTATCTTTGTAAAAAAAATAGTCAACATAATGTATTATCGTATAATATTTTCTGAAATTAACATATTATTATTGGGTTATAAAAAACTTAATTTGTAAAGTCATTTTGAAATTGACAGTCCATAACCTATTTTTCTCATTTTGGCACATATAAAAAGTGAAGATGGATCACTTGCCTATATGCATGAACAAAAATTTCCGGATATATCAGTTAAATGTCGTGGATATATCATTTATTAGCCAACTTTGATACGACATTCAGCCTTAAAAGGAGATTTTAGTAAGTTATTGGTAATATCAGCGATATTTAAGGAATTATCGGCAATTTTACCAATTTGTCGAAAATTTTCTCCGTTATGGTCTCTTCCAGGTTATATTTGTCCTTAATAAATGTTTTATAAAAAATTTTAAATACAAATTTCTTGTTATATGAATTTAAAATCATTAATATATCAATAATTGTTTAACCGTTATTAAAATAATAAATTTATAGTTTTATTATTAAATATGTCATTGTTTTAATATAATATAATTTCTACAAAGCTTTATTTCAATTCTTAAAAACATGATTTTTTTTAAAGAATATTTATATTTTAAAATTATTTTCACTATTATTTATCAGAATGCTTCCCAATCATATTCCTATAAAAAACTTTTAATAATTGAAAATATTTTTAATCGCATATTTTGAATATCAAATATTTTATAATACAATTTTATATATAGAATTTTATTTTTAATAATTGTACATATTTTGTAAGTTCTTTTAAATAGTAATTTTTCTACCATGAAAAACATTTGTTTTTTTCCATCATGAAAATATAAAATTAGTATTTATAAAAAAGAATAGTTAATATAATGTTTTCCAATCATTAATTTAATAAAATAAAACAATTTAAAATATTATATAAATATAAGAAGAATAATTTATTTTATATAATTTTTTAAAAACATAATAAACTTTAATAATTTCAAATAAAACTTTATTTTGCAAAATATAAAAATGTAGGATTGCTATTTATTAATTAATTATATATTTTTTAAAATTTTGGCTCATGAGTCGCATGGGCGAGATTGAAATTTGGCCAAGAAAATTGATAAAAGTGGACCAAGGGTGGTCCTAACCATTTTTAGCCCAAATAGGCCCCAGCTAAAATGGCGGACTAAAAATGGGCGGTTCCCGACCTCCTAATTTACAATATGACCAAGGAACAAAATTTCGGTTTTTTCGGCCAAAATATCGGTTATCGGCGGGCTTCGAAATGATATTGCCAACCGATAGTCAGTTGGCCAAAAAATTGGAGAAAAATTGGAAATATTACCGAAATATCATAAATTCTCGATATATCGACGAAATTTCGAGACTATATCTCACGTGCTCATAGGCTAGAATTTCTAGAAAAATATAGGTAAATATCATAGATGTAAAACCCGATAAAATTCTAATTTTCAGAAAAATGGTAAAATCGTAATTTAGGTCAAAATCCGGAATTTTTCTAGTCTCGGATGACAAAACGGACTTCACCGTTGGAATTGTCTCCTTAATCCCCATTTCTGCGTCGAATTTCGTCGAGATTAAGACAATCGGAGTACCCTCACGTTCTTGACGACATGGTCGATGCGGGACCTTGGCACATTTTGGGTGGCTCACGAGTGCCACATGTCATATGCGAAATTAGTCGACCATGGGGCTCAAGTGTGGGCCATGGGTGGAATGCGTAACGTCATCTTGGGTTGGAGGAAAATCAGTAGGTGGATAAGAGGATAAGGTGTAATCCGTGACGATGAAATTTGACATGTGGCATGAGAGGACAAGTCTCATGTCGATCTTGACCCGGCTGCTCCGGTTTTGGGAGGAAATGAAATAGAGAGAGAAGGTGGGTTTTATAGAGAGTTCTGCGTACCTGCAGGGTCGGCGGTCGGATGATCGGTTTTCTGTGAGAGCGAAAGCAAAGTTGCTCCCCCACGACAAAGAAATTTAGCATGGAGTCACGGATTTTGTGGGTTCGACAAACCGGAAGGTAGGGTTTTCTCTACTTGATTTAATCCCTTTTAAGAGCCTTGTTAATGCTTTGGATGATGAAGAACATGGTAGTTTGATTAGTCGGGATTTGGGATTGGTGTTTGAGAAATTTGGGACACGTTTTAGATGATCACGCGGGTATTTGTGTAAACTGTGTTATAATTTATCTGATAAATAATGGTTTGAGTGTTATTTAGTAGGAAATGGCTAGTTCAGTTCCGCGGCAAAGTGGGCAAGTGTAATGAAGAAATTTTGCCCCATTGCACGGATGTGGATTGTTAAGCAGTCCGGTTGCTGTTGGGCAGAAAATGGTCGTGTGTGTTATGTGAAAATCTTGCTTAAGAAGAATGGCTTGGAGTGTGTATGGAAAGAAATTGTTAATGCATGAAAATTTAGTGTGTTAACATGAGTGTTTTGAAGTATATAAAATATAATTGTGTAAAGTAAATTAAAATTAAATTGGATTATTGAGATTAGCCCGTGAGCTAATTTAGATGTTATTGATATGAATAAGCAACGTGATGTTGTGAGTTAAAGTCGATTAGTATATGCACTTGGTTATATATTAAGCATAAGATTGTTTAGAAATGGCGTAATGCATTCCATACTTACTTGGGGCCGCCTAGAACAATAGGTGTAGTCGTGACATGAAAGAAAATAAAAGGAAAATGGTTGTGAAAGGAATTTCAATGGAAGATTTTCCGGAGAATTGGGTCCCAGGAGATTGTCCGGCCAATTCACGTCGGAGGGGCCCATGGGTGTTTTGGAGAGTTATCGAGCAGGTCGCTCGGAGGGTTGTCGATATGTTCACGGGAGACTTCGGTGGTACGTTTTGCAAAGAACAAAAATCTTTTGTTTTGAAAACGAGTGTTTTCTCACTCTTGGCTTGAGGCATCGTGAGGAGTCGATGAGGGCTCGAGACATGAGGGGTGGGTCACATTCTCATCCATATCATGAACATTGGGAGGATCATACTGTTTGCTTGGATTGTTTGCGTTTTTGCACTTGGTGGGAGTAACCATGTAAATTATCACTACTAGGCATTACTCACCTATCAGAGGAGCGTGTTTGGAACATGGGCGCTGGAGAAAGCGGGCTCGTAGAGGAGCAGCTTTTGAGAAGAAACAGGGTGTGACTTTGATATGTGTTACATACATAACAAAATATGTCAAGGAATTTAATTTTTTGTCTCATGTTTGCATATTAAAAGTGCAGTCAACTCTTGGTTATTATGTGTGATTTGGACCTGTGCAGTGAGTGATGGCGCAGAGCCCGTGTGGCCATTTTACTCGTGTATGGGTTTCATGATATGACAGGTATTAAGCGGAGTTGTGAGTTGTCAGCGGACCAGTTTGGGATCTGAATATATCGATGAAATATCGAATATATCCCAGTGGAAATATCGGAAATATCGAGGAGATATATCGGCTATTTACGATAAACAAATCAAATCAACGGTTAGAATTAAATCACATTGTTTTACGATATATTTGAAATATAGCAGACCAATTCTCTGTACTAAAATCATCTGATTTCATTCTATTTCGTTAATATACATCCAATTAGCTCCATTTTAGTTTCTGAGTATTTTCTGGGTGTCTGTATTTGAAGATCTTAACATGAATATTGTCTTCATCCAAAGATGGATCAACAAATCAACATTACAATGTATGAGCCACTCATTATGTTTTTTGGTTTTAGAAAAAGACTATTGCTAATGTAATTTTTGGATACAATTATAATAGATATATCGTCTTGGCAGATAATACTGGCCTTATTTATATTCTTTTTATAGTTCAACAAAGTATTTTTATGAATTTCAAAGTATTTTTATTAATTTTAAACTACTTAGATATTTTTGTCAAAATATCTCTGGAATGTTACCCGATATATCAAGTAAAATCCAAGTATCGATATATAGCGTAATTGTCGATATTTTTGTTCCATAATATCTATAATATATTTCTTTTTTAATGTTTCAACCTTTAGAAATGATATTTTTTTCTTATATTAAAACAATTAAATATGTGAGTATGTAAATTTATAACTATTATGTCTCTTATGGGAGTGCAAACTGTCTCATAAGGTGTGTGTAGATTTAAAATTAAATATGTCTAGCATGGCAGCTTTATTATAGTGTAGTTGCAACTTCGAATCCATTATTGAAAAACTATTAGCCTGTTTATATATTGATTTGCCGTATGTGGTATCTAATAAACTGGCACTGGAAAATATTAAATGGCAGGTGAAGTTAATTATTGTTACAATTTTTCATTCAAAATTGCTGTTTGTTTGCTGTATATGGATTAAATTTTATTAATTATTCATATATCTTTTTGTGTTATGGAACACTTGTTGGTGCTCTATATATGATAATCATTATTAAACTAATTTGTTTTACCTCTTCTCTAGGCAAAAGGATTGCTATTGTGATAGGTGTTAGTTAGGATTTGTGTGCTTTAATTTGCAGAGTCCCACCAGAACTAAGAATACCTAAAGAAAACTACAGCGACACTGAAGCTTTTCTTTTTGTCTTGTTGATTTTTTTAGACAGTGATGATTTAAGAATGGCCATCATTTGGATCATACTGGAGGTTGGTTTAAGCGAGGATGAAATCACTGCATTGGAGTGCGAAGGTGAGTGATGGTGTCCCACGAGAAAGCGACCAAGGGATTCTTGAGCTTATGATGATAACATTGGACAACAAGGAAATCAACAATGGCGGTAGTGGGATGGCGGAGTGACGTGATGATGAGTTGTAGTGGCAGTTGCTATCGATCGATTCAAGAATTATTCTCAAAACAATTCGTGAAATCTATTTTTCCAACTATTTGATGTAAGAGTCGAATAATTATTTTCCTAAATTACGAAAGAAGGAATTCTTAATCTCATAACGTTCATCCAAAAAATTATGTCTATTTTTGTTTGTTGTTATCCATTTGATCATAATAGAAAAAGTAGTTGTCTAGCTTTAACTATCTTTGAAATAAAGTTGTTTAATCTTTATATGTTTCTCTTTCATTAGTTTTATGAGATAAAGATCCTAAGGAAAATGTTTGTATATTTATGTGGTGCTGTATATCGTTCTTTAAGAGTATTTTATATTTTTATCAACTCTTTGCTCATCATTGGCGCATTTGTACTTCACGACATATGCATGGTTATCCTTATTATGTTGATTTTTTATCGATGATCATGTTGATTTTAATATATTTTGATTGGTGATCAGACATTTGAGTGATGTGCGGTATATATTATAGATCTTTTTAAGAAATAATATCCTTTGCTTTACCTCTGAGCATGTGCAACATAACAACCTTTTCGCGGTGCTGCCTGTATCCATCTTACCTCATGCTAGATCAAATCGTCGCTCTCTCAATTATATTAATATATTTCTTCAGAACTATATGGGGTTATTAAAAATAGGTAGTGAAACTCAATTTGAAAAATAATCAATTATTGGCGCATTTAAATAGAACCAAAGCAAATGTTATGACATGGTGTTGTTGTTGATCCACTGATCATATTTCAAATCAGTCATCTTCTTCATGATTCTTCATTGTTTGTATCATTCTGCATATTATATAGATGTTTACCAACTTTAAACAGGTGACTTTCAGAAAACTTGCAGAATAAAATTCAGTGTTTTGAGGTCAGTATGACAGTAATCAGAATGATGGGTTACCGCGGGTGATATAGGGTTCAAAGTGCTCAGTGTGGGCAAAACCTCTGCTGCTGTGAGTGCATTTCATCATCAGGGATCCGGTCTCTGCTATCACCTCCGATGTGATTATTACCAGTTATTCATATTCTACAAATGGAATATATACATTCAAATGATTCACGTGCTTTTATTATTCACAATAATACATATTTAGTTTTATTTGTGAACTCAACAGTTTTTAAAAGAATCATTAAGCCACACATGTGGCTTTTTCTTCATCTCGCTGACTCGGATGAGATATTGTCACTTTGAAATGTTTTTCTGTATAAGATGAAGCCACGCCACGTGAGAATAATTCCTCTGTTTGCACCTCATACCTATGATATCTGCACTACATTATTCCTCCACAACACATTTCACCATGATTACAACAAGATTATGCAAATCCTGAGTTGGAACTCTGTATAATGCCATGAAATGAGATGAACTCACTTATGCACCATATCCTTTGATCATTGCAGACTCCCACCACACAATGCAATGCCAATGTGTGATAAAATCTGTCATTGATGAATTGCATCCAATAGTGTTTCAGCTCTGAATCAGATTATGTTATAAACCAAACCTTTTGGATGTCATATGAATGACCGTTTCATTTAAATGATAATGTGTTTTTTGTGAGTAGCGGGCTGAGGGTCCCACTTATCGAGGCTTCTGCGCCTTAGCTTACTTTCATGGGCTTTCACCATTGGGGATCATGTCTAACCACAACTACTAGGTCTTTCACCGGTATACATCCTACTTGCTATTACCCGGAGCACAAGTTTTGTTTAGTACGACAGTGTGAATCTGTTGGACTATGATCTGCGCGAGCCCACCCCTCGATCTGATGTGGTGATTGGTTTCAACCGTACACCGAACCCTGCTAATGCGATGTTCCAGCCATATACAATGTGATGCACAATTAAAATAATATGCCACATATGTAATGAATGTCATATAGACTAGCTTGGAGTCATCCTGATTCATCATGTATCATGGATAATTTATATCAATATGCATATAATTACCAAATAAACATACACCAATGTCAATATATTAGACCACACATATCGATCTTTCATCACATCAACCTAACCAATCAATTAGTACACTTGGTGCAACAATCAATTTTTCAATAAATATGTGAGCACCAAATTTCATTCACGGTATACGGTCAAGTTCTAGACTCAAAGAGCTTTTCATAGAGTCTAAGAACTTGTGAATCGGAGTTCGGACAAGAAAGATATGACCATTTAAAGTTGGAGGTTGAAGTGTGCATAATGCTATATTGCGCCAAGCCCACGCGGTTACGCCGGAGCAGATTTGAAGCCCGACCTTCCACGCAATAGAGTGCTAGAGAGCTCCTTGGCCATCCGTACACGCGTTTTGACTTCGAAACATGAAACAACCCTTTTCAGCGGCTTCTGCTCCTAATTAAGGCCCTGAAGCAATACTTACAAACACGACACAAAACATGCCATAAACACGACATAAAACCATCCCATAATAAATCCCAAAATCAGCCCAAAAGTTAGGAATAAAACCAAAGTAGGAAAAATCTCTATCTTTTGGAGCGTAGAAAACATCGTTAGGAACCTCAAAACACCTCCTAACCATCAAACTTTGATTTCCCCCAAATCTCATCTTTTGGGTCTTCGGTGAAATCTCTCGGCTGGTGTTCGCATAGCAGCCCTCGTCGAGCGATGAGCTTTTGGACACAGCAGTGATTTAAATACAGACAGAACCCCTAGAAATTGCTTGGATTTTCTCTTCTTTCTCTCTCTCTCTCTCTCTCTCTCTCTCTCTTCCCCTACTGCTACTCTCTCTATGTTTCAAAATGCGATTTTGGGGATATGTCCCGAATGAGATATTTTCCCCCTTTTATACTTTGGATACGTGGCTCCTAAATCGGCCACGTGTGTGTCCCCACTTACTCAGTCTGTTTATCATAGAAAGCAATTTATTCGATCCGTTTAAGTTCAGGCATTATCTTATATGAAATTTCTCTGAAATTATTACTAGCTTTGAAATTTTCTCAAGAGTGCTATTTTTTGGTTTCAAAACAACACTGCTCGTCTTAGAAAATATAAAGTATAGTGTCTTGGAATTCGATGAAATTCACTTGGCTAACTAGATTTCACGAGACGAATGCAACGAAGAGGTTCGTTTCATCATACGAGATCTAGAAAATTTTCAGGTTTTCAACCTATACTATAGCGGGCAATTTATCGTTATGGATCAAGGTATGGAGATTACCATTCTTTTTATATTTTCTTAAGGATTGAACTTATTATTATGTTTTATGCATCTACAAAATTTTGGTTTAAAATAGTTGTTTTGCATAAGTTTTTAACGGTGGTATTACATGACCATTTTTGGATCTTAAGACATAGTTTTGGGTTTTTGATTATTACTCAATCTTATTGCCAACTAAAATATGAGGTGTTTATATGAATGGTTTGTTAAATTATGAGACAAGTTGTGATTAACCCAATGGAGGATCATAGCCATATTTATTTGTATGATAAAAGGTTGATGAAGTTTTTTTTTACCCAACGTTATTAAACTTCTTTATGGATCAACACTTTTATTTTTTATTGCATACATATAACCAGGGTTAAAAATATCGTGAAATATGATGATACTATCATCAGGATATTTTAAGTGGAACATCGAACCATGATTTTTCTAAAATGGTTTCTATTGGAAAGAAATGGAAAAATCGCTCTAATATTTTAACCGATATAATAAACTGTGGTGAGTGCATTCTCTATTATACAAATAAAAATGGGCATGAAAAATTAAAAAAAACACAGACATATCAGCATTTATTCGTCGATATATGTCCTTGATATATCGACATTTATTGAGAAATTTTCAAAAAAAAAGAAAAGCGATAACAGAAGACTGAGTGCATATGAATTAAGAAGATGAAGTTGAACAAGGAAGCTGTAAATAGTAGATGAAAAGATGTAAAAAAGAAAATGAAAAGAATTTCTTTAATAATTAATATCATTTACTTGTCTTCCCTTAACTAGTATATTGTGTTCAGCAATAATTACTATCTTTAATTATTTGCTGAAAGGGGAGAAGGTAGAAAAACTGATTTGAGAAATTCTTATGGGAAAACCCAGAGCAATTAGGAGAGAGAGGAAATGAAAGGTCTTGTATTTGCCATACCTTCAAACTAATTTTGATATATAAATTGAATACATATTTAAATTTTGAATAATTTATAAATATTAGATATATCTCTAATATCTCAAATGCATCCTTAAATCCAGGAAATCTGAATATATTCGTAGCGAATAATTTTTATCCTTGCATATAACTTATGAATTATAATTCATCCCAAAGGAAGGATTATAATATTTTGAATTTTGTAATTGTAGTTTGGACCAACAAAAGAACCATAATATAATATGATTTTGATTAATGTAATATCTAACTCTTTTGTCATAGTTAGATTATTGTTAAGTGTGGTGTTAAATATTTGCATGACATAAAATAATTTACCTTTGCATCATAACACAAACAATGAATCCTACTATTGTATGGTATTTATATGAGTATTGAACATTTAAAATGACTTTACAAAATGGAAATGACAAATTGGAATTGTTCTTGAATGTGGACTTCATAGACATACTAGAAAGTTGAACCCACTAAGCCTAACTCTGAAAGCACTAATGAACAAAGACTTTATATGAAAAGTGAGAGCGTTCTAATCGCATGAGTCTAATGATTATGAAAGGCTCAATTGCACCTGATCCGTGGAGATTATCTGGGAGATGATCTGCAATGAGCTATGAAATCGAGTTTGAAGAACAATTCTTAGAACTTCAGAGTCGCCAGCAAGTACTCTTATGAATAAAATGATAAAATTAAGTATGATGGTCATAGTAGTGTCTGTGAGCACATTATGAAAATGAGTGATATGGCTTCTCAATTGAAAATAATGAGCATGACAATTTCTGAAGGTTTTCTTGTGATTCAATTCGTTATGACTACCCAACTTTACAATTTGGTCCTTTTAAAGTTAAGTTATGTTTCTGCTTTCAAGGAAGGACAAAGTGGAAGATGAGTGAATTGGGACACTTTTGTGTGTGTTGAGAAGAAGAGAGCCTAAAAGTGGAAAGGCATGATATGGCTTATCACACTATGGTGAGTTCAAGCAAGAAACCCTTCAAGAAAGGCGAAGGTAAGAAAAGAAAGCAAGGTAATGATGCATCTCATAATGGGTAAAAAGAAGAAAATAAGATGCAATGTCCTTTTACTGGAAATATAAAGGAAGAGGAATTCATTAAAGTTTTGGAAGCATGTTGGAAAAAAAGTTTAAACTCAAGCTTAATTAATCTTATGAATCTTATTTAGTTGATGTACCCACTGAGATCTTGGTTGGCGACGACTAGTACAACATTCACATAACAAATGGGATCTTGCAAAAGATACCTTCTGAAGCAAGAGACTAAGTAAAAGAGGCGAACCATTACTCTTTGGGAAATGGAGCAGTGGAGACTGAGGCTATGTACTCACGTTTAATTTGGACAACCCCAGTTTAATTATGAATTTAGTAGATATAGATTATGTTCCTATTTTTTTTACAAGAAACCTAATTTCAGTTCCAAAGCTTGATTCTTATGGATATGAATTAAAATTTGGAAATAACGGTGTTTCCTTGTTCTATAATTCTTGTTTGGTTGGCTTTGACACTTTACGTGGTAATCTTTATTCTTTGAATTTAGATTACAAATACTCGCAATCTCTTTTATCCTATCATGTGCATGAATCCTTTAGAAAACGAAATTGAGTGAATTAAAATTCATCCACATATTGTGGCACAGGGTGGAAGTCCATTGCAGAGAAATGATGAAGCGTCTTATGAAAGATGGAATTTTAGTTTCACTTGATTTTTCTAACTTGAACATTGAAGTTGAATACATCAAGGGAAAAAACACTAAGATTAATAAAAATGGTGCCTCAAGGGCTACTGAATTGTTAGAGTGTATCCATACTTAAATTTGGGGACCCTATTGATGAGTCTAAAACTCATCTAATTTTAAGCCCATTTTTCATGAATATTTTAGGCTTAAAACTTCAATTTAATGCAAAATGATATAATCTTCACCAAAATTTGTGTTTTGTAGGAATTTAGAGAAAAGCTGGCAGCGACAAATTTGGCGTGAAATGAGCAACAATTTAGCTATGGCGAAGCAACCATTGTCGTGACAAAGCCAAAATTGTCGCTAGCGAAGAAATGAGCAAATGTAGTTGTCGCGCGAAGAATTGGCGAATTCGCTGTACACAAAGGAATTTTGTCACGACTGGCTGCTTTTGTCGCGACACAATATTAGGCAAAGATAACTGAACTTTGTCGCAATAATGGAAATTATCCATGACAAACTTCTGCGAAGCGCACAGGAATTCTCTTTGAACTGTCGCTGACGATCATACAAAGGCCATTTGCGAACAGCGAAGGTTCATCGCGACAATAGAAGCTGTGTTGCTGTAATGGAAGCGGCTGACGAAGAACTGTCGCGACATTTGGTTATGTCACGACATTTATTGAGAAGAAGGCCTGAACGAAAAATGAAAATTGTCGCGACATTCAAAACTCTATCATACAAGTAAAGGAAAGAGGTAGAAGAGTTTGACGTGGCCCAAAACTTCTGTCGCAACATACGGATTCGAGCTAACATGCGGGCTTGATTTATGTCGCGACATAAAGCCGAGGCTATTAAAGAGGCGAAGAAAACTGTAACCGTGATACTTCAAACCCACCTCCGCGACATAAAAACTAGGCCGGAGCGTGGGTGTGTCAGCGACACTTGAAATCTATGTCAGCGACATTCAATTACAAGAATGGCCGAAGAGGTAACTGAAATATATCGTGACATAGTTTTGATTGTCGCGATAAAAGCAAAGGCAGTAGAAAGAAAGCATGTTGGAACATAGAAATGATTGTCGCGACAAAAGCTAAAAAGAGCTCAATACAAGGCAAAAGAACTGTCATAACATAGTTTTGTATGTTGCAACAAACTCTCGTGAGACATCTACTGAAATTATGTCACGACATTAGAAATTTATGTCACGACAAAAGACTCGAATTGAACTAATTTGCTATATTGCGGCAAAGCTGTAAGTAAAGCGGGCGACAAACATGTTTGCTATGTCCACGGAAACTAGACTAACAATGTTGCGGTAAAGGCGATTTAATTGGGCTTGCACAAAAACCCACGACATTAGCTTGGAATTCCGACCCAGCATTTAATGAGCCTATAAATAGAGATATTTAGAGGGCGAAAAGAGACGACTTGTGGGAGAAGGCGGTTGTGAGAGAAAAGCTGAGGAAGAAAAAAGCGATGATGGCGTAGATTTACTTTTCATTTTTATCTTATTTTCTTTTGATTTTTAATTTCATTTTCCTTTTCTTAGAACTAGAATAAGGGAGCTGAGTTGTAATCTTGAGCTGAGATTAATGAATATTTAGTTCCATTTTCTGTTTGAACTTCAAGGTTTTCTGGGATAATTTATGGAATTATTTTCTGGATTATTTTCTGGATTATTTTCTTTGGAATCCTTTTCCTTCAGTTTCTGTTTATAGCTTCAATGAATTTGTCTGATCAACTAGTCATTATCATTTGTGAACTAGTGAGGGAAGGCTAA
Source organism: Tetrastigma voinierianum (assembly GCA_016808115.1). Taxonomy (NCBI): domain Eukaryota; kingdom Viridiplantae; phylum Streptophyta; class Magnoliopsida; order Vitales; family Vitaceae; genus Tetrastigma; species Tetrastigma voinierianum. The sequence goes on from JAEQBH010004572.1 coordinate 67,813, forward strand.
GCTCTTGCTAGGAAGGAAATTTGGGTTTCACGGTTGTACTTTCTTGATATTTAATTGATTGTTTTGGGTCTTGAAAACTGAATTGATTTAATTGGTATTGTTCATGTAGTGAACGGTTCTTGATATCTGGGTATTATACCCAAAATAGAGCTGTATCTGTGTTCTGATTTCCAGGAGGCCCTTTGAGTGACATAGAGATGGAGATTCCTAAGAGCACATAAGCAGTGACTTGGGGTATACTAGGCTGATATATTTAGAACTAATAAACTCTAAGTCGTCACTCCGATAAATCATTAGGTGATTGTTCTAAACTTTAAGTGTGTTCCCGAGGCATAAAGACCATCTATTGAGTTATCAGTTTAATGTTTAAAGTTATTAAATCTGTTGACAGGCAATCTCTATCCCGTAGCTAGATTCTAATCGGGGAGAAATTCTTCCCAACTTACCAGATGTAGTATCAATTAGATTGAAGGAAGCTTGTGTTATCTTCTTTGACAACATGAGAGCTGACGAGACTTCGATTCTAAAAATAGTTGTGAAGTACCCGGTAGGGAAAAACAACCAAATCTTAAAGAGGGTCATGTCTTACAAGTAGCTCTTTAAACCCATTATCTAGAAATAGGAATGTGGCAATCTGGAGAGTGAAATGTGTAGTGTAAGGAGGAATCCAAGGCTATACTACATTGCTCTTGAATAAGTTCGGGGTGAGCCTATGACAAAAGAATACGTTTTAAAAGAGCACAGCACCGGTTTGCAAGTCAAAACAACGATCTACATTCCCAGTGTTTGGATTACAGTTTAGCAATTTTGTTATGTCAGTAGATTTTTATTGTTTTCATTTTATTATTTCAGTTTTTTCATTTCAGTTTTTAGTTTAGTTTCCATTTTTAAAGAATTTAGAAGTTCAAATAGTGATGACCTTGAGTAGTAGGGGTAGTTGACCTATAGACACTCTTATGGTCTTTGTCAGAACGATAACTCGGATAGTGTCAGCTATTACTTATGCGACTTGTGCACTTGCGGCTGATTTATTTAGACGACATGTGCACCATGTTTAAAGAAAAACCACGACGAACGAATTTCAGTCACACCACGTTGACAAATTTTTGGCTGACTTAACATTGTTAAAGGTATTTCAGAGATAAAACAAAAATAACTAGATTTGGTCTATACAAAATCGGTCTAAACAAGTTACATTACTCTGCAGGGATTAGATAATGTCTTACAGTGGTATTAATCGAAATTGATGAAACAATTTTTGGCGTCGTTCTTAGGAGTTAGACAATAGTCTTCTGGTAGTTGTGTCGAAATTGATTAAACAAGTTTTTGGCACCATTGCTGGAGATCGAAGCATGAGGTTTATAGATTAATATTTCAATAAAAAAGGGAGTTGCTAATTTGAGCATTAACAATTTTCTTTTCTTTTCATGGACTTACATTTTATTTTAGGAATTTTGTATACTTTAGTTTGTTTTTCTTTTATTTTGTATTTGTCTGTTAGGTGCTAAGTACAAGTGAGCAACAAACTGATGGAGGAGCGCCTATTTTCACTTGAGAGAAAAATAGAAGCTCTCACAAAACTCCTTGACCAAAGAATACCTCAATATCAACTACCTTTGGAAAGCACAAGTTACATGCGATCGAAATAATCTGGGTGTTAGAGTGTATCCATACTTAAATTTGGGGACCACTTTTAAATATGCCCAGTTTGGACTTATTTGAAGACATGTTAAAAACTAATAGAATTTCGAAAAATAAGCTGAGAGCCCAGAATTAATAATAAGCCAAGGTAAATATACAATTTGCCGCCGGGGATTTAGTGGTCATAAAGGGAAAAGACTGAGATTTAATATATGTGAAATATTTAAAGTAGTATGAAATAGAAGAGAGTTATCATAGTTCAGGGCAATTAGAGAAAAGATGGAATAGAAATAATAAAGAATACGGGAAGGGCAAGTGCAAAAATGAAGTGTTGAAAAATGCTGAGGCGAACATGGCCTTAACTACAATGGGATAGAGCAAATGGTCTCTCATTTTGAGAGACCAAACCGTAGAGAGAGGAGAGAAGAAGGAGAAAAGAGAGAGAAGAAGGAAAGAGGAAGAGAAGAAGAAAGAAAGAGAGGAAAGAAGGGAGAAGAGTTCAAACAGGTCAGGTATGGAACTATATGGAAATTCTAAAGTTTTGAATGGTTTTCCATGCAATTGTATGGTTATTATCTTGCCCAAACCTAGGGTTTGTTAGGATTTCATCCTAATCAAAAATGTATTGAAATTAGGGTTGGTAAAACTCCAAATGGCACAAGATGGTTATCACTCCTTTTTGAAGTTTAATGATTCATGGTTTAATTGAGGAAGTAATTAGGTTAGGGTTTTAGAACAAACCCTAACCTAATCATCATGTTTGAAAGTTTAATTTATGGAGTTTATGACCCATATTAGAGAGCGTTTTGATAAATGTGGAAAAAATGAGAAGAAAAATACACATTACGGGCATTTTGGAGGCACATCTGGAATCACCTTTAGACACATGCAGATCTGGTATAAGAGGAACGAGCATGTCACCGATACATGTGCGAACCAGGTGCGGTACACACCTGCCTGTTTGACCATTGTTCGTATTTTAGCCATAACTTACTCATTGTTATCCGATTTGAGTATTGAAGTGGATAATTAAAATAGACTTCAGAACCAAACATATAAATAGGCATCATCAAATTCTGACTCTAAGTAGCCAAAGAGAATTCACTCAAAGTGGTAGCATGTGCAGAAGCCAATTCCTGCATCGATTTGATCATAGAGTAGTCGAGTTGTTTAGAACAACTCGAGTTCGATTAACTCCGTTTGGGTGATTCCAGTTGGAGAAGAACCCTTAGCACCTTAGCTTTAAAGGAGTACAAAGAACAAATGTCAAATATGGAGTCAAGATACTGGAAAATGAGTATTACAAACTGTCCCAAGTGTAATATGGGCAAAATGATTAGTTTGGCATGAAAATGCCATAACTTGAATTTGGATGAGTCAATTAGAATGATTCCAATTTCTAAGTAAAGTAGATTCATAGAGGAAAAAGAAAACATGAATATGATATGGAACATGAAAGCGAATTGAAATATGAACATAAAAGTAAATGAAAAGTATATGTAAAAGAAATGTATGTGAAGTATATGATATAGACCATGATAGATAAAGGATATGAAAAGCATATGAAAGTATCGTTTGTAATGCTGTATAATAATCATAGGAAAGTATAAGATGAAAATAAAAAGTATATGAATAGATAAAAGATGTATGATAGGAATACGTATATGATATGAATATATGATAAGACATCTCTAGGAAATGAATAGATGGAACATCTTTAGGAACATGATAGAAATGAGTAAATGCTAAGAACTGATAGAGATAAGTAAAGATGACAAAGCACAGGAATGAGTATCTGTACACAAATGATAGAGTACATATATGAATATGAATAATTAAAACATACATGATAAAGAAATATAGAAATAAGCTTGAATAACTAAATCATGATGAAAGCATTATAAAGGATATGATATAAAATGATATAAAGGGATATGAATAGATAAAAGATATATATGAATATATATGAATACAGAGTGCATAGATGCATTTCATGATATATGATAGACAAAACTAAGTGATAGCAAAAGATATATGAATATATGTATTATATAGAGAAATATGAAGCCGTAATATGAATCTGAGATATGAGAGCGAATCTCTGATTAAAGTAATGATAGCATTATATATTATAAGCAGTGATAACAATAGTTATTCATACTTATGAGATATGTACAGAAAAGCGTAATAAAGGCGATTGCATGCCTTAGAGAATTTGGTAGAGGGATAGATGCGGCATGTATGGGAAGATACGATTCTTCTTTGACATATACGTGAGCAGTCTCGAGGCCCCGTTTGGGTCGATGACATAGAGCCGTTTGGGTCGATGACATAGATCTACATTTGGATCACGGTGGCCCGAAGAGACCGCGCTTACGTGGCATAGGTCAGCGTCTGGGCGATATTGATGTGCCGGGTATAAACGAGGATAGAGATCAGCGTGCCGTGCGGTGATAGTGTAACCGGTACACATCGCGAGATAGAGATCAATCCGCTGTGCCGTGCGTTGATAGTATCGGTACATACTGGTATTTCCGTATCGCTCCTAAGGTATTCGCGGGCATGAACATAAAAGAAAAAAGAAAAGTATAATGCGAAATGTAAAGTATATGATATGACTATAGAGGCGTTTGGCTTACGCGCTATGCGATGAAAGTATAGACGATTTACAAACAGTAAAGTACAATATGACGGTATATAAGAAGTACATAGTACATGAAAATTACATGAACAAGTATAAGTATGTAAGCTTATAGTATCACAAAAGCATATGAAAAATCTGATATGAAAAGTATGAAGTATATGAAAGCACAGTATATGAATATCATATGAAAGTATGTAATGATATGCGAAGTACGTAAAAGAGAAAGCCCCGTATGAGAAAAGTATAACGAGAAAGCGGTATAGGAAATGAACAGTACATGAATATAGATATATGAAAATAGTATAAAATAGTACATGAATACAGTATATGAAAGTACAAAGTATAGTACGAAAAGGATAGAGAAAGTAGACAAAGAAAGGTATATGAAAAAATATAGTATATGAGAAAACACATGAAAGCCTATGAAGTATAAGAATGGCTGTGGAATGCAATAAGTCATAGAGCAGGAAAGATGAGAAGTATAGGAATACGATAAAAGTATGTAAGATAAAGATACGTCCAAAGACATAGTATAAGAGTAGCGGAAAAAGGTTGACATCACGATAAGCATGTAAAGATGAAATAAGTAATAATAAAAGTTATATGAATATGTATAGTTATATATAGGAAATGCATATGTATAAACTGTGGCGATCACCGTGGTAGTTGTCCATGCTTATGTTCAGCTAGCGTAAAGCTTATGCAGATTCAATCGTGTGGAATGCTAGAAGAGAGGAGAGGATGAGAGGGGCCAGGACATTCCACATCGTGACGGTGGAGCTCGAGATAGGTGCTCTGTTGCTTTATGATCTACGTGTTTTGTGATAAAAATTGGCCATGTATAAGTAAATGGGACTGCGTATATGTGTATAGATTTTTATAGACACCACTCGGTGGTAGTTCTTTTGTAGTATGTAAAATGATTTTGTTATTACGAAATTATTAGTATACAGTACGAGATTAAGGCTACGAGAAAGAGCAATTCGATAAAGTCCCGGTATATAGTATAAGATGAGATCTCACGCCGGACTCGGTTCGGATCGTGTCGGGTCGGATCGGGATCGGCGAGTGAGCGGACCTATCTATTTCAACTATCAATGGACACAAGTATTTCATTACTTTTATTGATGACTTTTCAAGGTATTCCTATGTGTATCTTATTCATGAAAAGATTGAAGCACAAAATGTTTTCAAAATCTATAAAGTTGAGGTTGAAAATCAACTTAATCAAAGAATTAAAAGCCTAAGGTTCAATAGAGGTGGTGAATATTATGGTAGATTCACCAAATTAGGCCAACGTCTTAGTGCTTTTCCTTGACACAAAGAGAGCATGGTAGAACGTTGTAAATTACATAATGCTGGAACCTGAAGCAAAATGGTGTAACGAGGACAAGCGTACTCTAGTTGAGATGGTGAGAAGCATGATGAGTAACTCAGCCTTGCATGAATTCTTGTGGGGTGAAGCATTGAAAACTGCTGTTCACATTCTCAATCGCGTTCCTACTAAGGTTGTACCTAAAACTCCTTATGAGTCATGGGTGGGTAGGAAACCTGACCTTGAATTGTTACATGTATAGAGGATGTCGATTTAAGTTACGATTTTAATCACAAATAAAGAAATTGGATTTTAAAACCATAAGTTGTTCTTTCATTGGTTATTCTGAAAGATCAAAAGGTTTTAGATTCTATTATCATGGTAAAGGCCCTAAAATTTTTTAATATGAGGAAATGTGTGTTTTTACAGAAAAGAAATAAACTATAATGGAGAATTGAGCTTAAAATACTTCTAATAATATGCTGATAAGGGAGTGTGGTGTGACTCTAGTGGCTACTCATGAGGAAATGAAACAATCCGGTGTAGAAGTACCTTTACGAAGATCACAAAGAGAAAAAAGACATGCTATTTCAAGTGACTATGAAGTTTAATATGTAATGAGAGTGCTGATTATGATATTGGCGGAAAATGATCCTACTTCACATAGTCAAGCCATCGAGTGAAAATTCAAGCGCATGGTTTAATGTTATCAAGAAAAGTTGAGAAATCAATGGAAGTAATGAGGTTTAGGATCTTTCCTTAGAATTACTGAGAATTATTGTTGGTTCCAAATGGATTTTCAAAAACCACACACATGATTCTGAAATAATGAAGAATATGATTTTGGGACTGGAGGGCGGAAAAATAGTACACTCAAAAAGAGGGAATTATTTATAAAGAAACATTTTCTCATGTTTCTAAGAAAAGATTCATAAGAATAGTCATGGCTTTAGTAGCTCATTTTGACTTAGGCCCATCAAATGGATGTTAAAACACCCAGCCCCTAACGAATGGTGTCTTGCATGAAGAGGTTTATATGGATTAACCTGAGGGTTTTAAAAATAAAGGCAAGGAACATATGGTATGTAAACTCAAGAAGTCTTGCATGGTTTAAAGCAAGCTTCTAGACAATGTTATCTTAAGTTCCATGATATTCTCATCACTTTTGGTTTCAAAGAGAATCCAGTGGATCAATGCATATACCTTAAGAAAAGGGGGAGCAAGATTAGTATCATAGTTTTGTATGTTGATGATATATTGCTTGCTAGAAAAAATTTGAGAATGATTCATGAAACCAAATAATTTCTATCTAAGAACTTTGACATGAAAGATCTTGGTGAAGCCTCTTATGTACTAGGCATTGAAATTCATGAAGTTAGATTGCGTTGATTATTAGGATTATCCCAAAAGCGCTATACTAAAAAAAGTTCTTAAAATATTTAATATGCGAAATTATTATGGCATTGTTACTCTGTGAAGAGGTTCTTGTTAATGTCATAAAAGCGATCTTGAAAAGGATCAAATGGAAAAAATTTCTTATGCTTTTGCAGTAGAGAATATCATGTATACTCAAGTTTGCACATGACCAGACATAGCTTTATAGTAGGCATGCTTGATAGATACCAAAGTAATCTGGAATTTATAAACGCGCTTTCTCGCTTCTCGCCCCTCGGGTTGTGTGCTCAACCTTTACTACACCATATGCCCACATTGTAGTACATTACTCAACTCTGCTAGTTCTCAGGATTGGGTCGTTGATTCAGCGCCTCTCAGCATGTGACCACGGATCTTGCTACCTTGGCCCTTCATGAGCCGTACACCGCCTCTGACAGTGTTATTATTAGTGATGATCTGAGTTGTATGTTGCCGCATTGAGTTCCTTTCACCACCACCTCTCTCGCCTGCATTATTATTTAACAATGTTACATGTGTGCCCATAATGTCTAAAACCTTATTTGGTCTACGCCTTTGTGCTTAGATAACCTATTAATCTCTTATTTTTAATCTTTCTTTCGGTGCGGGATTGTCACACGAGGGATACTCTGGTTGCGACGACATAGAGACGATGTCTGTCTTGGCGAAATCGATTTTCTCAATCTTCCACCTTAGTTTTGTCTTCTTCAGTCCAGTCTTCCCTTTATGCTATCTCCATGTGGCATAATCGTCTAGGTCATCCGTCTTTACGTATTTTTCACAAATTTCTCAGTGTTTTAAATATTTCCTTTCCCGAAAAACATTTATGTTTCTTTTTCTTGTAACTTCTGCAATATTAATAAAATAACAATTGCTGTTTTGACGTGCGCTGCGCTGAAGTATGTTTTGGCTTTACCCATTACGTCGAAAATCGGATGTTCATTCAACCTTTCTCGCGTTCAAGCAACTTGTTGAAAACTATTTCACCACCACCATTAAAACATTTTACACAGATAATGGGGGTGAATTTTTAGCCCTTCGGTCTTTTTTCATGACTCATGGTATAACCCATCTCACTACACCTCCACACACTCCCGAACATAATGGGTATTATGAATGTCGGCATCAGCATATTGTCGAAACTGGTCTCACTCTCTTGCATAAGGCATCCATCCCTCTCACCTTCTGGCCGTATGCATATGCTACACCTGTCTATTTAATAAATAGAATGCCTAAAGTTGGTCTTTCCCTTGGTTCCTCTTTTGAAAAATTATTCAACAAAGCTCCTGACCCATCCAAACCGTGTCTTTGGTTGTTTATGCTTTCATGGTGCGTCCACAGTATTCTTCCTGAGCTCGATCCCAAATCCAGTTCATGTGTCTTTCTCGGGTACTCCCTCACTCAGAGTGCCTTTCTCTGTATTGACCCTACCCTCAAAAAAATATTTATGTCCTGTCATGTTAATTTTGTGGAAAATGTATTCCCATTCGCGTCTTCCTTTGGCTCGAACACACCGTTTTACCAGCGGACTCGTTCCCAAGCTTCACTTGGATTCGCCGTGTGACTCGACACCACCTAACTATCCACACGCCACCATATCGTCGATCTCCTGAATATTGGTTATCTGACACCTCCGCCCCATCATCTCGCGACGGTGCATCATATTGACTAACAACATTTCAATAAACCTCTACTCCATTTGCTGGATTGTTGGGTTTGGCACCCTTACCACCCTTGCCTAATCATCCTCCCGGCCCCATACTCATTCCCACCATCTCTCCCATACTTCCATCATCTCCCCCACTAAACCAACATCCCATGCAAACCCGCTCCAAAAATGCCATCATCAAACCCAACCTGAAATATGGCCACACCAACATAACTCCTGATATCATTTAACCATGCATTGTAGGCCAAGCCCTCCAAGATCCTAAGTGGGTGCAGGCGATGCAGGAAGATTATGATGCTCTCATTTGGAACAATACTTGAGCTTTCATTCCCCTAAGACTGGGGCAGAATCTAATAGGCAACACAAATGGGTGTTTCGCATCAAACAAAATCCCGACGGCTCTATTGCACAGTATAAAGCACGCCTTATTGCTAAGGGTTTCACCAACAACCGGGTATTAACTTTCATGAGACTTTTAGTCCTATGATAAATTCCATCACCATTCGTTCTATGCTTAGTCTTGCGCTCAATCGCAAGTGGGGAATTCGCCAACTTTATGTAAATAATACCTTCCTCAATGGGTATCTTATGGAGGATGTCTATATGGCGCAGTCGCAGAGCATGCGAAACGCTGATTATCCGCATCATGTTTGTTGTTTAACGAAGGCTATTTATGGGCTTAAACAAGCTTCGCGAGCTTGGAATTAGGAGCTCCACACCTTCTTGGTCTCTCTAGGATTTGTCACGTCCCATGTAGACTCATCCCTCTTTATCTACTCACGCGGTAATGCACTCCTCTACTTCCTGGTTTATGTTGATGAATTTGATTATTACAGGTAACGATCCTTCAATTGTCGACACATTATTTGGCAACTTGACTCTAAATTCTCTACAAAGGATCTTGAGGTGCTATCTTTCTTTTGTGGAGTTGAGGCTCTAACCACTCCGACGGGTCTTCTAGTATCTCAACAAAAGTATGTTATTGATCTTCTCAACAAACATAACATGCTAGACTCCAAACATGTCTCTACATCGCTAATGTAGGTACTTTCTCTCTCGACCGTCACGATGGTATACACCGGGTCAACAATGCCACCATGTATCAATGGGTGGGTGGTGGCCTCAATATCTCTGATAAATCGACCGGGAGCATTTTTGCCATGAATAAACTTTCCCAATTTATGCACAAGCCATCCAAAATCCATTGGGGAGCGGTCAAATGTCTACTTCGTTATCTCAATGGCACGAAATCCTTTGGTATCCTGCTTCTTATAGACACTCCTATGACATTGCTTGGTTTCTCTTATGTGGATTGGGTTGGTAATCCAGATGATCGTACCTCCACAAGTGCTTTTCTTTTCTTCCTAGGTGCTAATCCAATTTCCGAGAGTTCTACAAAGCAATGCACTATTGCTCCTTATTCTACTGAATGTGCAATTGTGACTGTCGCCAACTGAAGCAGGTCAAATCGCCGTTGTTGGAACTCGCACCGGCCCAATCGCGCCACCTGGCTCTCAACAACTTGGCAATTTATCACTTTGCTAACTCCTATATTTCATTCTCACGAAGCATCTTGCATTGATTATTTTGTTCGTGGACTGTCGTTTTTAATTCGCCCTCGGAAGTTACGTGGTTGCTCAGTGGCATCCGCGCGGAGACCGCCATCACGCCACAAATTATCGCTTCGCTTTTGATACCTTATGGTAACAAGATTGATATTATTTTTAGCACACTATCTTGAGGGGGCGTATTAAGGTATATTTAGGTTTTCCTTTAATTGGCTTTATGCTATTACTATTGTATCCTTGTCTTGATATATATATATATCACAACTCATTCAATAATATACAAGTCTTCTTCATAATATTCATTATGTCCATAATGCATATGAGTGATGGAAGATGAAGCATAATTAATGAAATTTATGGCACACATAATGAGTAGGATCAAAGAATGTGGCAAATCATTAAATTCTTTATTATAATTAATATATGCATATTAAATATTAGTAATGAAGGACAAAGAGTTTTTGTTTTCTTTAAGTAAAATGTTAAGGTCCCAAGTCACACTCCCAAGATTTATTTCATTTGGTTATTTACTTACAACTGATATCACTCATACTGGCGGAACGAATCAGACATTTTAGAGTTCGTGGTTAAGATCTTGAACGCACTGCTGCTGTAATCGCCACGGCGTTGCCTTCATGGATCAAGGTATGAGATCACTACCTTTATCTTTTTTTTGGTGATCAACCTATTATGCGTTTTTATGCATCTAAAATTGGTTATAAAAATAAAGTTGTTTCCGCATGTGTTACTCAACAATTTGCATCATATTTAACTGTTTCCTTTTGGATCTTAAAATATAGTTTTGGGTTTTGGTTATTACTCAATCTTATTGGCAACTAAAATATGAGGGTTATATGAATGTGGTTTGTTAAATTATGAGGCAAGATGACTAAACCAACTGAGGACTATTAATATATTTTTTAGGTAGTGGATGCAAAAGGCTGACAGTTTTTTACCCAATGCGAAGTTAAAACTTCTTTATGGATCAACATTTTTATTTTTTATTACATACAATAACTTATGAACTATAATTTATCCCAACATATTATAATATTTTGAATTTTGTGATTGTAGTTTGGATCAACAAAATAACTATATTATAATATGATTATGATTAATGTAATGTTTAACTCTTTTGTCAATATATAGATTGTTGTTGGCGTGGTGTTAAAGAGCCGCAAGACCAAATAATTGTACTTACTAATTTTTATTGCAAAGATTGAATCACTACAGTATGGCGCAGAAATATATCATATTGATAATTGGCGAGGCAAGCTTTAAAAAATGGAAAGAACAAATTGGAATTGTACTTGAATGTATGGATTTAGATTATGCCTTAAGAGAGTCCAAACCCACTAAGCCTAACTCTGAAAGCACTAGTGAAAAAGGCTTTATATGAAAAGTGAGAGCACTCTAGTTCCATGAAATATTAAATTTACTTAAGAAATACCAATTTTAAGACATTATTATGGCCATGTTATATTTGATATTACAAGTATGATCACATAGGCAAAGTGGGAGATTGTTAGATATCCTATAAGATGTGGTCTTATAGATATCCTAGTTCCATGATTGTTTGATTGACCTTATAGATATTGGTGAAATATCGTGGATATATATATCTTTTTTTAGCCAGTTTTGATATAACATTTTGTGACGCTCCAAATCCCATGGGTCATTTTTTTTTTCACACAACGGCGAACGCAGCTCAAATGGGTACAAATTACGCGACACCGTTGGCTACCGACAAGTTAGTCGCGGCGCGTGGTCGCATATGGTCTTACGCGGCGCGTAGCACCACCGCCGGCGCGAAGACGTGACGTCAGCCGCCGCAGATCGAAAGACTCGTTGCAAATCACGCCGCCGCAAGCCTGGTTTGTGGGTCCCGACAAGAACTCTCTGTCGCAACACCACCCTTGGAAACCTTGTCACGACATAAAGTCTTCTATCGCGATAGAAATGGCCAACCTTGGGAAAACTCTATCGTGGCATAAAGGTGACCCTTGTCACGACCCAAGCACCTAGTCCTAGCCCTAAACCCTGTCGCGACACAAAATTTCTGTCGAGACGCGAGACCAAAAATCTCTGTCACTACAGAGAAAGCCTCTGTTGCGACCTAAACCGCCCAGCATGCCTGGGAACCTTGTCACGACATAGAAATCCCTGTCGTGACACAAGGCCAGAAAGCTTTGTCGCTACGCCCGCCTCCCAACGCGTGGTTTACGCTCGCCGCTTCCGCCCACCGCCAAGGCGCCCGACGGTGCAAAACCTCCTTACAGCGCAAGATCAGACCCACACGCTGATATGAAGTAGATAAACCCCGCGCTAGCGGAGAACCATGTCGCGATTATCAGAATTCTCGTCGCGACACGTAACTGTGACAAAAACTTGTCGTGACCAAACTACAAAGATTTGGCCTGGTATTTCCTTCTGCCAGGACTGTGGAAATTTCACATGCAGACTAGAGATGCAAGAGCCATCAATTCTTGGCCTTTCCTACACTCCACCCTCTCCCAATTGCATTTACTCACATCCAACACCCTTTTTCTCAATGGCTACAACAAAGTAAACCCGGGAAACTTACCAAACTGCATAAATCTTATCAAAAATGAGTTTTATTACAACTCTTTCTCCTTACATATACAGAAACTGGATAACTGTCTAGATTTTTTCAAAAATATATAGAATAAGCTAAATCTCGTGCTTCTCGCACTAAGCTTTGATGCGTTTCATCTCCGTACCTCCAACACTTGAAAATATTTTTCCTCCTACCATCCAAGAGCAATGGCCAGAGAGACCTTTTATGGGCAAGCTACTTCCTACCTAAGTGCACATTCAATGCCATAGTCTTACACATCCAGTTATACACATTTAAGCAAAACATTTACATTTCCACTTGAATGTCTTACATGTCATGCCCCCATGTCTCGGTGTCCTCACCGACTCTCACACATGCATTTTCCATGTGATGAAAAACTCCGTTTTCAAAACAAAAGATTTTTGTTTTCAAACTCATCGACATTCTCCTAGTAATTTATCGGACAACCTCCGATATAATTTATTGACATCCTTCGATACATTGTTGGACAACCCTCATATTTTATTGACAAATCCGATAATATTGTTTGGACAACCCGATATAGTTTATTGGACATACTCCAATGGGCTATTGCTTGACAACCTCTCCGCAGAGTTTAACATGACATACTGACACATTTAGTGGAGACAACCCTCCGATAAAACCACTTTGTTCAAAAGTCATGTCATGCACTCACACCCAATTCACGCGATGTCCCCTACAGACACATGCGGCAAGCACAAGCATCAGATGGTATTTACATATTACATGCATACAAAGTTGAACTACATGATTTCCCGTAATCATGCCTCATGGATAAGTACATCTACAACATGCACAATTCATACCACATAATCCAGGTGCGACATAAGTGTATATGGTATTTATCAACATCATCTTCATAAATTTAGATATATTCCACTGTAAGCAGAATCAATATAAACGGATTTTAGTCTCCAACCTTAAAACAGATAAACAATCAGCATGTTATTCAACCAAGCAGTCAACACACAAACTGAATTTTTTTATTCTCAAACCTAGAAAACAAGACATCCTGTAATAGCATATCATCAGAATCAAATTTTAACACACAACCGCATTCTTTATGTTTAGATCCCTACATAGTATGACACTGCCCTGCAACTCGCGCTTCCGGAACCAAATAAACTTAAAACACATCACAATTTAGTCCAAACTGTCATGAACCAGCCTTATTGTTAAGGCTGAACCCCATAGCCATTGAATGACCCTTAGACAAGAGTAACTAGAGTAGAGGAGTTAACCCTACCTGAGTGCACTACCCCCTTCCGGACGTGACCTCCTCTAATTGCTGTGAAACCGAGAACTGACTCCTCTCCTCTTCTCCTTTCTTTTGGCTTTACTCTTTCTCTTCCTTCTTTCTTTCTTTCTTCTCTCTAATCTCACCAACCGATTTTTTTTGTTCAGCTCTAGAGTTTTTCGAAGATTCTAATATGGTAAATTCACTATGCTATAAATTTCTTTAGTGCTTCAAATATTTCACTATAATTTTTAGTGGCAAACAAGTACGAAACTCGTCCCACCATGCCAAGTGTCCTTTCCTAGTGAAAAACATAGCACCACGCCCTCATGCCAAGTGTCACCCTATGATTTGTCCATTCGACTCGAAATACATAAAATTATGATCAGCTCCCTAATTCAACGAACCCGACCTGTACCTAGATTTCATGAGATGAACTCAACGGCGTGGTTTGATTCGTCATCCGAGATCTAGAGAAATTTCTAGACTTACAGTCTATATTGTAACGATAATTCTCGTCAAGATACCTTAACACATTTTTCCTTTAAAGTGAATTTCGTCAAAATTCATTAATAATGATATAAGAGAAGAGATTTTCGCAACATATACGCAATAGTCTCTTTTTGTGTTGATGAATGACTTAAAACCCATTCATCATATATGTCATTGTTGTTAAGGAGGTCGATAAGAATTCTGATATTTCATAAGCATTTTCAGATAAAAGAACTGTAAATTGCAAATTTTTAGAATCATTGTCCAAACTGTCGTATAATCATGGCAAGAGGGTCGACTGAATTCTTCACTCGACCGTAATTAAGTATTTTACTCATATTTAAATGAATGGAGCTGAACGGATCCCGAGCAAAGTGATACATAGGAGGTGGCAGGGACCCTATGTGGTCAATAATACTGCTGAGACCTCATCGTTACGATTATACCTGGGTGATATACAGTAAGCGCTTGTGTGAGAAAGAACAAAAGAGACTCCCTGCCTCAATTTTGAAAATATGGATCCCATAATACTGTAAGACATACAACAGAAGATTTCAAGTAAATACCCAATTATATGACCTATGGGTTGATCAGTTATCAACGGACCCTGATTTGGGTGTCACACATTTAAATAATTAATTTAAATTTTTATTATTAAATATGTCACCATTTAATATAATATAATTTCTACAAAGCCTTATTTTGAATTCTTAAAAACATGATTTTTTTTAAATAAAATTTATATTTTAAAATTATTTTCACTATTATTTATCAAAATGCTTTCCAATCATATTCCTATAAAAAAACAAACTTCAATAATTGAAAATATTTCTATTTTTAAAATTATTATCATTTTGAGAAGTAATAGATATATAGCATCTTATTTTTAATAATTGTACATATTTTTAAATATTTATTTTTCTACCTTGAAAATATAAAATTAGTATTGACAAAAAATAATAGTTAATATAATGTTTTCAAATAATTATTTTAATAAAATAAAACAATTTAAAATATTATATAATATAAAATATAACAAGAATAATTATCTTTTATATAAAATTTTAAAAAATATAAAATAAATTTAATAATTCAAACAAAAACTTTATTTTGCAAAATATAAAATAGAGGGATTATGAGATGGCATTGAATATCATATATTTTTTTAAAAAATTTTGGCCCGTTCTTTGGACACGTAGTCCACATACAAGTGTGGTTACGAACTCTAATTAGAGAATATATATTTATTTTAATGTTTCAACCTTTGAAATGATTTTTTTATAGATAAAAAGCTAATAAAGAGGTGGAATATTATAATTATGTATTATTATGTCAAATAAGTTATTTTAAAACTTCTATATAAAGGTGTGCAACTTAAAATTAAATATGTCTAGCACACAAAGTTATGTCACATATTGTGGGTTTACAGTGTAATTTATTATTAAAAAACTATTATTGTTTTATATTGAGAATATTTTAGTTGATATTATAACAAACAACAAGGAAAAATGGATGGTAGGTGAAGCACTATTGTTAATTTTTCATTTAAAGGTCACAAATTTCATTTAGAAGGGTCATATTGATTTAAATTTTAATACGAAGTTATTGATATGTACGTATTTATGGTGCACTAATTGATGCCTTCTTATATGACACCATTATTAAATAATTGAATTCATACTTTATAAAGAAAGGATTTATGGCGGAGAGAAGTTAGGGATACTGGGATTTCAAGAGTCCCAAACTCCAAGAGTTTCTCTAAAAATAAACCAAATAAGTATGAGAGCTTCTTCACTTTTTTCATTTGTAGGTGGTATGGTAATTTAAGAATATATTACCTTGAAAATTTTGAATCACTTGAGGGATTAGAAATCCAATTATTGAATCTGTGTGGTATCATAAATAAATGATGTTAGGTCATATGTCAGGTGTGAATCTACAATATGATAATAACCATGTAGTTATAATTAGTGGTGATAAAGATAGTTATGGTGGCTTCGATGCTAGCTATCGATCGATGCAAGAATTATTCTCAAAATAATTCATGAAATCTATTTTTCCAACTATATTTGATGTAAGAGTCGAATAATTACTTTCCCTAAATTCTGAGAAAGAGAATTCTTAATCTATAAAAATTATTCATCCAAAAAAGAATTAAGTATTCCATAAATTATATCTCTTTGACTTTACTAGAAAAAAATAGTTCATTTTTGTTATCTTTTGAAATAAAGTTGTTTAATCTTAATCTATGTCTCTCTTTCATTAGTTTTATGAGATAAAGATCCTAAAATGTTTATGTATTTGTTGTGTTAGTCCTTAACATGCAGTTCTTTTAGAATTTTTTATATTTTTTCATCAATACTGCTATCATTAATCTTGATGTAACTGCCAAAGTATCTTTGTGAAGATTTAATATATGCAGTAAGTATTTAAAACATCAGTTATTGTGTTTGATTCTAATATGTTCACCATTGAATTGTAAAATGTTATTAAAAAGGAAATTTGTTTAGATGTTAGCAACTATTATACATTTTTCAAAAGAAAGTAAAAATTATATTTATTATATTAAGAACATTTCTATATAATAAAATCTACTTATATTTTCTTTTTGGATGGTATATCTTATTATTAAAATATTTCATATTAAAGAGGATTAATTGCAAATTATGTTATATTATTATATTTAGTTATTTGTTTGGTACATACATAATCTCTATCAAAGTAAATTTATAGTAGAAAAGAAACTGAACTTGGAAAAAATGGCACTTCAAAAGATATTAATTCAGTAATGAAGAATAAGCTAATTTGAGTAATTCAGAGAGTTAAGTTCTATCTTACCCTTAGAGTATGCCATTTTAGGTAAGACATCCAACTCCTTCGAGCCTTACCAAGCTTTGCCCCTTAGTTAAGTTATCATTAATATCATTTATGTAATCAGTTTTAAAGATCTAAAAATCCCTTAAACAAATGACTTTGGAAAAAAAAGATAAATATAAATAAATTGTAAGTATTAGTAGGTGGTTGTAATAATTAAAGAAAGACTATAAGCAGGCACTTGGAAATATCTGGATTTAAAATATGTAGTCAATGCTTCAAGAAAAAAAACTCATATTACTAGAACTTGAACTAGTGTTTCATCATACGAATGTTAGCTATTACATAAAATGTGGTCTTATATGATTATTTTATTGGGCATCCAAAAGTCTTACGTTATAAGACAAGTTATATATGTAAGTGAGTTAATATTCATTTTATGAACATAATATTACAAATTCTATAACTCAGTCATTATGAGATTCATTGCGGCCATACTACATATGAGTGATGGAGGATGAATGCATAACCTATGAAATTTATGGCACACATAATGAGCATGATAAATGAAATGCATAACCTATTTGTAACTCCATTATGAGATTTAATACATGCATAATGCATATTAGTAATGGAGGATGGATGCATAACCTACTAATTTAAGGCATTTATTCATCGTAGATATAGAACTCAACATTTGAAGAAGATGATATTTGCACATAATGATGATGAATAATAGTGTAACTCTTATATGGTCTTTGGTTAGTATAATAGCAAGAAAGGTTATAGTATAAAAGCTATAATATCATAATAATACGGTCATAGAATAAAGATCTTGAAGGAAATATCTGCTAAATGATTAAAATGAATCACTTACTCATATTATTATCTCACGGATCACATTTTAGATCACAATTCTTTTATCTTTCTTGGCTGATCGAACTCATTATATATTTTAAAGTGGGATTTAAATTGGATTTTAAAAATGTCGTTGAGCACTAAAATAATTAACACCTTAGAATTTCGTACATATATATATATATATATATATATATATACATATATATATATTAGTTATATATATATATATATATATATATACATATGTAATACTTGACTTGTGTTAGTCAAAACCGATACAAGGACCCATACCTATAACCCAATATTTAAAACCCTAGTAAATTGAATCTAGGATTGGGCACGAGATTGATGCAAGTGCATCCATGGCTATGAGAGTGAATGTGTAAAGTGTGTATGTAAAAAAAACGATACACATAGATTTGTGGTCCTCTTTCTGTGGTTCTCGAAGCCTGAGAGAGTTGGTGCACCACTAAGGACTTCAAGGTACTATTTTCCCAGGTCACTGCTCGATTTTAATTAGCAATTGCCATAACTGTGAATGGAGGATGATTTTGAATTTACGAATGTCATATTCACCTTTGGACTCTGATATATATATACACATTGGTTTGAGGAAAGAAACAGAAGATGCCAAACTAAGGTGTTGTTATCTTTGCTTGCATTGAGGACAAACCTTGAGCCAATGCATTTATTTGCCTAGAATATTTTAATTAATTATATTTTTACTTCAGTTGCAATGGGCCCTTCTACTCTTGAGTCTTGTCTTTTGATCTTATAAATATGTGTGTCATCAGTCCCATGCCACCATTTTCTCATCCGCGTGAAAGCGAAGTAGACCAATACCATGGGTAGGCGACTTGACGGACTTTGAACTTTCAAGTCAACATAAACCATGGGTAGAACGTAGAAGCTACTTTGAACTTTCATTTATCTCAGAGAACTGATGATCATAACAGAGACCGATCTTTCCGCTAGTGCTCACCCCAGATGTGACGGTAATGCCTTCAGCTTGACACCAGAACAGGTCATCAGTATCACTGGTGGTGGCGCTCCACGTGTCATCAGGATATGCGTCGCCGGTTGCATCCGCCTGGTTTGACTCGCCAACCCGACCCATACACACGTCCCTACCACACATTCCCAGCTGCTCCCCTCCCGCAGAAAGCCCCTCTTGTTTACAGTACAAACCGCCGCCCACACCACATCGCTATTATTTTTGAATCTTCGCGCTGATCCCACGTTGGCGCAGAAAGCGAATCTGCATATGTCGGCATGAAGGCATCACAAATAAAGAAGTATGCTTCTCGAATGCCATTATCTCACCATAAACATTATCCAAATTGTGGGTAAAAGCACTTGGCTTAAAGCTTTTCCTGCATCCTTAGTCCATCACAGAGTACTCTGATATCCTGCTATCACATCTTTAACTGACTAAGTACTAAAACCGAAGTTGGGCTTCAATTTAAGCTATCCCTTCCACCTGCACCCAAGTACGTACTTGATATCCCGCGGCTAATACATTCTGAACTCCTTTGAGTGTTAGCTATGGAAATTTAGCATTATTTTTAAATATTTGATGTAAAATATTATATTTAAACAATATAAAAAGGAAACCCGTTTAGTTTTGCTTTAAGTTAAGAACATTTCTCAACAAGTGGATGAAATATATCTTCTCTGTGGTATAAAAGAGAAACAGCTTCAGAAGCTTCATAGTGCAAATCATTGATGCGCTGTACACATAATTAACAAAATAATGTGCACATTGAGTAGTATATATTGTTATATAATTAATAGAACGCTGGAAGAATATATAAAACACATATTATAGTGTTCTCTAATCAGGCTTATATTAGTATGCCAAAGAGTATACACACAATATTACATACATCATTTTTCTTTCCACTACATTCAAATTATTCAAAAGGCTTACCATGATCTACATATTTTTCTTTTCTTTGTCAATATTTTGCAAGCTTGTTTCCTTAAACATAATGAAAATAAATAATTATCAAAATGAATTATTATTTCTCTCATAATTAATGTGTATCATGAATTAATGATTGAGATGTTTGATTTTAACTTTATTTTGTTAGGTTGATAGAGAGCTTATGTTAAATTTGAAAATTCAGTAGAATAGGCAAGTGAGAATGGGAAAAGGGAAAACAGTAAACATTTGGAATATTAATATTATATTATAACAAGATTCGAATTTTCCTTAGATTAAACTTGATTAAGGAAAACAGTAGTGAAGAATACTTTAGAAGCTGTTGCAAAATCAAGAATAATATTTTTTATTTATCTCTTTGGAAGCCCTAACTGCCCCTTCCTTTGTTATCCCTTTCAAGCCTTTTTTCATTAAACAACAAGGTAATGATACATCTCACATTGGGCAAAAGGAAGAGAATAAGATGTGATGTCATTTTTGTCACATGAAAGGTCACAAAAAGATAAGAGAGATTTGGTTGAAGTGAATTATAGTTAAAAGGTAAACTCAATGCTTAGTGTCTTATGAATTTTATTTTGTTGATGTACCACCAAACTCTTGGTGGATTGATACTAGTGCAAACATTCATATAACAAATTCTTTGCAAGGATTCCATACAAGTAAAAGACTAAGTAAAGGAGAGCGAACCATTACTTTAGGCAATAGAACATAAGTGGAAATTTAGGCTATTGGAACTTATGATTAATTTCGGACGCTGGTTTTATTATGGATTTAGTAGATATAGATTATGTTCTTGTTTTTACAAGAAACCTAATTTTATTTCCAAAGTTTGATTCTTGTGGATATGAATTAAAAGGTTGGAACTAATGATGTTTCCTTGTTCTATAATTGTTTGGTTGGCTATGGAACTTTATGTGGTAATATTTATTCTTTGAATTTAGATTACAAATACTCGTAGTCTCTTTTATCCTATCATGTGCATGAATCTTCTAGAAAACGAAATTGAGTGAATGAAAATTCACCCATATGATGGCATAAGAGATTAGGTCACGTTTCAAGAGAAAGGATGGAACGTCTTGTGAAATATGGAATTTTATTCTCATTTGATTCTTTTTTTTTTTACTTTAACATTTGTGTTGAATGCAACAAGAGAAAATACCAAAAAATGGTGTCTCAAGGGGTACTAAATTGTTAGAATGTATCCATAATGAAATTTGTGGACCCTATCCTACTCCAACTATCAATGGACACAAGTACTTCATTATTTTGATTGATGACTTTTCAAGGTATTCTTATGTAAAACCTGGGTAAATTTGAATTTTTCCGAAAAATGATAAAACGGTAAATTACTACTAGTGTACAAGTTGCAAAACTAGAATTTTTTTAGATATCAGATGATGAAATGTACCTCACCATTGGATTTGTCTCATGAAATCTAGTTACTCAGATGAATTTCGTTGAATTCCGAGACAGTCATATTTTCACTTTTTTCGAGGCAACGGGTGCCTGGTGGACTAAAAAAAACAAGATTTTTGAGAAAAAATATCGAAAATGGAAAATAAATTAAGAAAAGTTCATTTAAAATAAATTGAACTTAAACCGAGACGAAATAAATCGTTTTGCGACAGAAACGGACCCGGACAAGTCGTGGACACATGGTGCGATGTGGGCCAAGTCTTTAAGACTTAAGTTAATGTAAAAGAATCAGTTTTTTGGAGACCAAAGAGCTCATTTTTCTGTAGAAAACATGAGAGAAGGGAGAAAGGAGAGAGAGACTCCAATTTCTCTCTACGATCTATGGAGACCGGTTGGTCGGAATTCATCGGGCTAAGAACGAAAGTTTATCTACTCGACGAGGGCTATGTGTGGGTACCGAAAACACGGGATTTCGCTAAGGATTCAAGCAAGGAGTTAGGGAAATCAAAGGTTTCAAGTTTAGGAAGTGTCCACGGGACTTCCTAGAGTTTCTTGGATTCTTACTACTTTGGTTTATTTTCCACTCTAAGGGCTGTTTGGTTGTGTTTTATGCCCTAAAAGGTTGTTTGGCCATTTTTTTGTCCTAAGGGGCTGTTTGGTAAAATTTTGGGGATGAGGGAATAGTGTCCTATTTTGACCCTATATGATGTCCAGCTTTTGGGGCTGATTTTCGGTTAGAAAAAGAGGGAATTTCGACTAGTGTTCTTATAAATTGTAGTTGAAATTATGAACTTGAGGTTAGGATTTTGAATTATCGAAATTGGATCTCTATAGCTCAAGTTATGGTCTATTTAATTTTCGAAATTGTCACAGCTTAGGCTGTTAACTGTTTGTATCCAGGTTTTGGGATTGATTTTCGATTGGGAAAAATAAGGAATTTGGACTAGTGTCCTCCATGAAAATTGTAGCTAAAGTTGTGAAATTGATGTTAGGATTTTTAATCACTCAAATGGGACCTCTGGCTCGAAGTTATGGTCCGTTTAGAAGCTGCCTACAGTTGCCCTGTTTTAACTATACAACATCCAGATTTTGGATTGATTTCCAGTTGGGAAAATGAAAGAATTTGGGCTAGTGTTCTCCATGGAAATTATAGCTTCATCTGTAAACTTGATGTAGGCTTTTGAATCACCCAAATTGGACTTGTATAGCTCAAGTTATGGTCAATTTCCCGAGATTGCTATAGCTTAGGTTGTTTAATGGTTTGTGTCGGATTTTGGAAATTTGATGGGGACTAGTTTGAACTAAGTTTTGGAAACTATTATGATCTATTATGACATTGTGTGGAATGTTTTGTGGCATCTGTGCCACGATTGGTCTTGAGGATCAAGTTGTCATTGCTTGAGTTTGAGTGACATGCTTGGTGGTAATTGATTGGAGGTCAATATGTTTGTCATAATGTATTGACATGTGATGAGTTTGTATATAGATAGAGAACAAAAAGCTTTTGTTTTGAAAATTGTGATTTTACTCGCATTTAGCTTAGGCATGTGTGAGGGAGTCGGTGAGGACTCGAGACATGGGATTGGGCATGTAGACATTCAAGTAGGATCATGTATTTGCTTGAGTGTGATTGTTTGCCATGACATGTGC
Source organism: Tetrastigma voinierianum (assembly GCA_016808115.1). Taxonomy (NCBI): domain Eukaryota; kingdom Viridiplantae; phylum Streptophyta; class Magnoliopsida; order Vitales; family Vitaceae; genus Tetrastigma; species Tetrastigma voinierianum. The sequence goes on from JAEQBH010004572.1 coordinate 91,098, forward strand.
ACTTAGGTGGGGAGTAACCCATGTAGGAAATTATCACTACTGGGCATTGCTCACCTTGTCGAGGGATCATTATTTTAGGTACGGGAATGCGAGAGGACGAAGCGCTCACTAGGCGCGTTTTTAGAAGAAAATGCGACATGGCTTTGACATGGTGTAGAACATATATTAGAAACTTTAAATTTTGATATATGTTTTGATAAGTAGTGACTTATTAACTCTTGAACCATGTAATATAGTTGGTTGGATATTTTTAGTGAGTATTGATGCATGGGCCCACGTGGCCATTTTTACTCATTTTAATTATGTATGGACCAGGAGTGGTCTTTGTAAAATATTGGGACAGGTTGCCATGTGATTGAGACAGATTGTATTTTGGGTAGAGCTCCCCGTACAAAGGAGACTTTGCTCGATTTTCGTGAGTGGTGTCAGGTTACGGGCATCCCACAGTGATACAACGGGTTGACAGGTTGTGTGAGACACCTGACACAGGGTGTCGGCTTGGTCTCGAGCTAAGGTAAGCGATTACCTTGGAAATTTCGGTGGGTCAATCCATAAGCTTGGTATTAGAGCTTAGGTATCTGAATACCTAGAGGCTTGGGGATGGGCTTAAGCCATGGTCGTAAGTTGTGAGAGCTTCCTAATTTGGTGTGTTTCGATGTTAGGTTAGGTATGTGATTACCTAAGGTAGTCACGGGACGAGGATAGAACTTGCATGCATTGTGTTTATGTGTGAATGGTGTGCATAACATGAGTTGTTGTGTAAGAATTGTGTGATCATGTGTTGTATGAATTATGTGATTGTGTGCTTAGTGAATAGCATATAGGAAAAAAAATGTTGAGGAAAATCAGTAAAACCAAATAAATGTGTTGAGGAGAAACGTTTTTTTTTTTCTGAGGTTTCACAGTGTGTGAAACAGGAAAAAAAATTAAATAAAATAAATTTTAAGGAATTTATTTTGTTCTACTGGAAAATGAAAAAAATAAAATAAATATTTTTGGTGGTTTTCGATGAGTGGAATGAAAAAAAAAAGGTGCGGAGTGGAACTGGGGCCAGATTCTTGCCCGTTACAGTATTGAGTCACGTCTGATGCATTGTATCGTGGCCGAACAAACCGGGGCGTGCAGCAGGCGCGCATGGATGGCGATGGGGCCACGATACGGCCAGGGACTTGCGACCATGATATGGTCGAGGCAGGCCTGTCTGACCGGCTTGTGCGCAGGCGGCTGCAGCGGGGGCTTTGCTGTTGGGGATTGTGTCGCGATACAAATTGGGCCAAGGGTGGGTGCACTATGCACCCAACCCAGTGTTGACTCAATGCACTGTTCTGAGTCATTGTTTAGGACACTATTCATGAGCACTGTTCACAAGGTTTTCAAAAATAAAATAAAATAAAATAAAATAAAATAAAATAAAAAAATAAAAAAAAATATTTTTGTTGTTAAAAATGATTTAATGTGGAATTATTGTCTTGCATTATCTATGAATGCATGGACCTTGTGTATGAAATGTTTTATGTATGTGAATAGTGTCTCGAGGCTGTGTTTACATCTTAGAGATGCTGCATCAGTTGTGATAGAGTTGGGCTTAGAGGTTGAAGCCTAGGAGGAGCCCTTGTATGCTGAGGTTCTCCCACAGGGTTAGAGCGAGAATAGGGATGATATGTCGAGGTTGCGAGTTAAGATCTGGGGTTCTACTCACGGTGGACTGAGAGTCAGTGACATGTCGAGTTCGACGTCATCCCCAGGGATGGGTGTGACTTACGAGTTGTTATCGATTGTGTGGCGTAGGAGATTCTCGCCTGCAGCGGACGATACTTCGTGTTGTATTCGGGGGCGAAGCATGATATTTTCCCCCAACGAGTGTCACGAGTCGAGGTGTCATGGGCGGTTAGCGGGTTGAGCCCAACAAGCCTTACCTTAGAGGGCGGTGAGGCGGGACTTAGATCTAACTTCGAGTAGTGCAGAGGTATGGATGTTTCGGGATGAAGGTATCGAGGTTGCCTTGAGAGAGGTTGTAGACTTGGTCGGTTACGCCACGGTACGCCGATCCATCTATGACTCTACATAGGATGGCACTAGTTGAGTTGCAAGAACTCAAAGTTCAGCTACAGGAGCTACTAGACAAGGTGTTCATTAGATCGAGCACTTCCTGTAGGGCACTCGATTACGTTTGCAAAGAGAAGAGACCAGAACCCTTATTTGTGCATTGATTATAGAGCGATTGAATGGGTTACGATCGAAATCGGTACCATTGCGAGGATTGATGATTTGTTTAACCCGGTTGAGAGGAGGCGCGAGTCTACTCGAAGATGAACCTTAGCAGGTTACCATGATTGAAAGTTAGGAATATAGATATCCCTAAGACAGCGTTTCGGACGCGTTATAGGCACTTTGAGTTTACGGTGATGCCCTTTGGATTGACGAATGCGCCAATGACATTCATGGATCTCATGCATAGGGTATTCCAACCCTATCTAGATAAGTTTGTCGTAGTATTTGTGGACGACATTTTGATATACTCCCAGTCATAGTGGGAGCATGAGTATCACTTAAGGATCATTTTACAATTCTTGAGATCATCGACCTGTCTGGCCCAAAGTTAGTGAAGTCTGGTTGACTGCGGGGTGAGATTTTAGGACACGTGGTGTCGACATCGGGCGATGTCTGTAGACCACTGAAGGTCGAGGTCGTGATGAGTTGGGAGGCGAAATTAGGTCTTCGAATGCGTGGTTTCTTAGGATTGGCTAGAGATGCTATGAGATTCATTGAGGATTTCTCAGATTAGCGGCTTTATGAGATTGGCCGAAGGAGGTCGAGTTTGATGGGATGATTGATGCGATGAGGCATTCCAGGAGTTGAAGAGGAGGCTTACTACTTCTCTTATCTTGATAGTCAGTAGGGGACCGAGGGGGTACACAGTATATTGTGATGCTCGAGGAACTGAGGCTTGGGATGTTTTGATGCGATCGGGAGGTGGTAACCTCCGTCGATTAGAAGAATCATGAGCGGGAATTAACCACACACGGCATGGGTTAGCGACAGTAGTCTTCGCCTTGAAGATTTGGGCCCTTTGTTATATAATGAAGCAGTTCGAAGTGTACTCGGACCGTAAAGTGAAGTATATTTTCACGCAGCGGGACCTCGATATGAGACAGGATGGATGAAGTTCTAGAGGATTATGACTTCACTTTGCATTACCACCACTGGTAAGGCAAATGGTGACGATGCACTCGGTCGGAAGTCACGGGAGCATTAGGTAGTATAGCTTCCGGGAGTAGCGGATGCTTGAACCTGGGACCAGTTTGGTATGAAAATACGGTGTGGCTTGAGCTCGAGAGAGTCGTTACCAGGGGTTGATGGCTTCCTCGTCTGTTGAAGCGGAGTGATTGAGTCGAGGGCGGGATGCGGAGATGGTGTCGAAATCGGGGGCCAAGATGTCCAGTGCGGTGGCAGGGGCTAGGCAGTCTACGCGGATGGTAGTCTTTGGTATAGAGGGCCGTGGTAGTTCCCCGAGTTGGCCGGTTGAGAGGAGATTCTCGGGGACTCTTTGCTCGTTGCGTGCATCAGGTGTACGAAGGAGCACGGGATCTTCGTGTCAGGTATTCTTGGAGCGGAATGAAGAGACATGTAAGGGACTTTGTTGACGATGTCTCATGTGTCGATGAGTTAAGAGGCGAGCACGGAGGCGATGGGGGCTATTTCGACCATTGGAAGTGGGTGAGTGGTAGGAGCATGTCATGATGGATTTTGTGACCAGCGCCACGGACATATAGACATGATGGTATGGGTGATGGTGGGTGGCTCCGCGAAGTTGGCGCATTTTCTACCCGTGCGGATGACCTTCACATTGGAAGATTACAGGTTGTATATTTGAGGAGAGTGTCAGGCTACATGGAGTCTTGGTATCCATAGTCTTCGGATAGGGCAGAGGTTTGCAGTTACTTTTGGAAGAGTTTCAGGCTATGGGCTACGGTACGACCATGAGTACGACTTTCCGCACAGACGGATGTTCGGTCGAGAGAGGACCATATAAGTGTTCGAGGACATGCTGCGAGAGCATCGTCTGGATCATAGGGTGATGGAAGGCGTTTACCCTTAGTGGAATTCGCCTACAGCAACAGGTTATCGAGCGGTTTACGGATCTTCCTTATATGAGGCATTATATGGGAGGCCAGTACAAATCAGATATGTTGGGCGGGTGGGAGAGCTCCATGCGGATCTGATGCGATTAGAGACACCTCAGGAAGGTGAGAAGCGTCACGACAACGTCTTCTCACGGCTTAGGCGGCGAAAGTTATCTTGATGTGACGTTGACCAGAGTTCGAGGTTGGAGATCCGTCTTCTTGAAGGTGATGCCTAAGGAGAGTGGTCGAGGTTCGCGAGTGGGAAGCTGTCGCTAGGGTTCATTGGACCGCCAGAGATACTTGAGAGGGTAGGCAACATGGCGTCTTAGGTTGGCTTTACCGTCTAACATGTCAGGTGTCCACGAGGTATTTCACGTCTCCATGCTCCGAAGGTACACTCCAGATCCAGCTCATGTAGTGGATCAGGGAGAGATTGAGGTTGACATAGATGGGACCTTCGAGGAGGGACCAGTGTACATTATGGATAGCCGGGATCAGGTTTTGCGACACAAGACCGTGAGGCTAGTGAGGGGTGTTATGGCGGCAGTGAGTGGAGGAGTCGCGTGGGAAGCGCCGTGACACGATCACGGGCTACTATCCCTTCTTGTTTAGGGATGAAACTCATTGATTTAGTTGTTAATACGCCCAAATGACTAGTTTACATGCATGGTATAATGCACGTTGCATCTGCATGTGATTCGTAGTGATTGTACAGAATTTCGGGACGAAATTCCTTTTAAGGAAGGGAGAATGTAAAACCCGGGAAAATTCAAATTTTCTAAAAAAGGGTAAAATGGCCATTTCAGTAAAAATCCAAAATTTTTCTAGATCTTGGATAACAGCTTGAACTTCACCGATTGGAATAGGTCTCAGCAGAAATCTAGCTACCACGTCAAATTTGGCTTGATCGAATTTCACGTTTTTCGAGCTTGAGTGTCGGGTGTAGTAAACGGCTGTGAAAAACATGTGATGTGACAAAAGTCACCTACTACATGTACCCATGTGACACATGTTGCATGATTAGTGAGAGGATGAAATGAATGGCTTAGATTAAGCCATATGTCAAAAATCAAGATAAAAGGACAAGATGGGAATTATTAGAAAGGTTAAATGAATAAAGACAAAGAAGGAATAGTCTTCTTCTCCAAATGGAAGAGAAAAACATGCAGTAGGCTGATTTCCATATTTGAGAGAGAGAGGGAGTGACTTCTCTCTAGATTTTCGGCCGTTCGGACCGTCGGTTCGCTTCGGGCCAATAAGTAAAGTTGTTCTATGCGGCGAGGGCTACGTGTGGATATGGGTTGGTGAAGTTCAGGCAACTCGAGAGGTGGGGGGTCTTCTCCTACTTGTGTTATTCTTTGGAAATTTAGGCGTAGGATGGTTAGAGATATTACGAGGGCAGTTTAACCATAATTTCGGTCTCAAAACATTTGAACGGGGTGGAGAAAATCTCTAAATTGTGAAGGCGAGTGAGCGATTACTGACAGGGTTTCATTGTTCACGTGATTTGGTGTGATTTTTTGTGTTGTTGAGTGATTCAAAATGGTGCTTGTATTTTCCTAATTAGCCGTATGGAAGGCTAATTTTGAAATTGTTAATGATGTGGATTTAATAACATGAATTGTGTGAATTAATGAAAGAATTTAAACTGAAAAGATTTTAGGAGAATTGTGTTGGGAGATTGTTCGGCAAATTCACGTTGGAGAGACCCCCGTGAATTGTTTGGAAGGTTGTGACAGATTCACCTCGGAGGGTAGTCGACCATTTCTACCAGAATCTCGGTAGTAAGTTTTTTAAGAACGAAAAGCTTTGTTTTGGCTTGTGATTTTATTTCGCGTTGGCTTAGGCATATGTAAAGTCGATGAGGACTTGAGACATAGGATTGGGCATGTAGACATTCAAGTAGGATCATGTATTTGCTTGAGTGTGATTGTTTGGAGGGTAGTCCAGTATGTTTACCGAATCTCGGTAGTAAGTTTTCGAGAACAAAAAGCTTTTGTTTTGAAAACTGTGATTTTACTCGCATTTGGCTTAGGCATGTAAGGGAGTCGATGAGGACTTGGAGACATGGGATTGGGCATGAACATTCAAGTAGGATCATGTATTTGCTTGAGTGTGATTGTTTACTTATGGCATGTGCACTTAGGTGGGGGTAACCCGTGAGAGTGATCACTCTTGGGCATTGCTCACCTTGTCGAGGGATCATATTTCGAGTGCGAGGAATGTACGGGAGGACGCTCAGAGTGAGTTTTAGAGAGAAAGCGGAGCTTGTGGCTTTGACATGAATTTAATAGAAACATTATATTCAGAAACTTTAAATTTTTTGACCTATGTTTTGATAATAATGCCTTGTGCTCTTGAACCATGTAATATAGTTGGTTTGTAAATTTTTAGTGAGTATTGATCATGGGCCATGTGTATTTTACTCATTTTAATTATGTATGGACCAGGAGTGGTCTTTGTAAAATATTGGGAAAGGTTGCCATGTGATTGAGACAGATTGTATTTTGGGTAGAGCTCCCAGTACAAAGGAGACTTTGCCATATTTTTGTGAGTTGTGTCAGTTGCAGGCATCACGAAGTATTCGTAGGTTGTGAGGTTGTCAATGAGACACCACGGTTTTGGGGTGTCACGGATAAGATCATTGCATGACTTGTTTGTGAAATTTATTTGTGGAGCGTACTATGTCCTGATTTGGCACCGAGGATAAAGTATGTCATTGCTTGATTGGTGATGACTTGTTGATGTTGATATATGTGTGTGCAAGTATGTTGACATGAAATATGTGATAGTTTGGAAATTTTATCTTTGATTGATATAATTGTGTGATGTCATCGGGTGATATGCATGAGTAGAATTGTCCATATAGCATCATCATATATGTGACATGGTATAAGCATGAAATGACACAACGCATTGCATATGCACAAGGACATCGCATGAAATGGGTGTGAGTGCATGGTTATAATCAACATCGCGTTTGGTGTTTGATGGTGGGCTCAGTACAGTGAGACAATGTCCAAAAAAGTCACACGGTTAAAATGGAAACGGAAAATGAAAATATGTGTTGGTATTAGCAAGTAGGGATAGACACCCCTTTGGGTGAAAGCTCTATTAGTTTTGGTTATACATATGTGTCCAACGGTGAAAGCCCGTGAAAGTGTAGGAAGGCTTGTGAAGCACAATGGTGAGATAGAAAATGATACCCACAAAGAAAAGGACACATGGTTTTGAATATAAATGATCATTGAGGTGTAACATCCAAAAAGCTTTTGGTTTGAAAAACAAATGAATTTTGTTGTAAAATGATCATTGGATGTAATCCACAAATGATGAGTTTTATCACACTTTGACATAGCATGGTGTGATAGGAGTCGGTAAGGGCTCGGGTAAGGACTTTGGTGCATGGTACATGATTGAGTCTCATCTCATTTCATGGCATGTAGGATTCCATAGTAGAAATTGCATGTTTTTACTTGGAATGTGAATGTGAATTGTGAGCATGACCATTGCATGTGTACTTAGGTGGGGAGTAGCCCTTGTAGGAAGTTTACTCTACTGGGCATAGCTCACCCTTTATGGGACCCCCATTTCAGGTACAGGGAATACTCCGATGCATGGTGCTCACTCAAGGTCGTAATTGTGAAGAAAGCAGGGTTGTGGCTTTGTATTCATTTTTGTAAAGATGCTTGGAACAAACTAGTTTTAGCTTGTATTTTGTGTAAAAAGAATTGTAATTAAATTCTTATGGGATTGTTTTAAATATAATTTTGTATGTTTTAAATGAGTATGGATAAATGGGCCTGGTTGGGCCACTTTTACTCATAAATGGACCTCGTGCGGTCATTGTGTTATATTAGGCCCCGGATGGGTCATGTTATTTTATATCCTACAAGTCGTATTTTGGGTAGAGCTCCTCGCACAAAGGAGACTATGTCCGATTTTTGTTAAATTATGGGTCCCGGTAAAGGGGAGATAACAATGTGGCATTAGATTACCTAACATCCACAAGTTTTCCGTGGGTTGACAGCGGGTCAACGGACCCTTAGGTTTTGAGGCGTCACAACTTGATATCAGAGCTTAGGTATACAAATACCTAGAGCTTGAGGGGCATGGGCTTAGGCCATGACATTTATGGTGCATCTGATACCAGCATCACAACTTGGTATCAAAGCTTAGGTATACGAACACCTAGGGCTTGGTGGGCATGGTTCTAGGACATGCAGTTATGGTATAGTGCCTAGGTTTATATGATTACACGATTACGATAGATTTAATTTTTGACTTCATAGCTTGGTATCAGGGCGTAGGTATGCGATTACTTAGGACTTGATGGGCATGAGTTTAGACTATTGCATTCATTGTGCATTTCATGTTTTGTATTGCGTGATTGTGCGTTTCTGATGAGTATCTTAAATACTTATTTTATCCCTATGATTTAGTTAGTTTTTATAGTGTTTTTATGTTAAATAAGTGCCCTAATGCTCCAAAAGTTCACACTTATGATCAGGTCATCCATTTGGTGGAATTGTGCAAAAATTGGTTGAAAAGCGCTACGAAGCAGCAGGAGAGGCTACTGAATTTGGTTTTGGGGCACATCATATGAGCTCCTATTGCATCAAGCCATATATGGATGGATTCTACACTTCAAGATCTTTTCTAGGGATACCAGAACACCAAAATTGGGTTCCGAAACGAAGAAGTTATGCAAGTTCCAAAACTTGAAGAAAATCAGCAAACATTGCAGCACCTTCAGCAGGAGGCTACTGTATTTTGACGTTTTCAGAAATTATGAGCTCATGTGCATCAAGTCATATATGGATGGATTCTACACTTCAAGATCTTTCCAACGGTACCAAGAACACCCAAATCGGAGTTCGGATGATAAAGTTATGGCCTTACGAAGTTGGAGCAAAAACAGGGTACTGCAGCAACATCGCGACGTTGTGCATGCGAAGCGAGCATCGGCCGGCGTTCAGCGCACGATAATGCCGGCGACGTTTAAGGGATGGTTTGGGTGGATTGTTAGCCCATTTTGAGCCCATAATGAAGGGTTTAAAGCTCAAACCGTAGGGATCGAAAAGGGGACTGTGGCTTGATTTTGGAGCTTTTGAAGACCCTCTCTTAGGGTGGAAACACCCTAGGGCACACACATCTTGAAGGGAAAAGCTTGAAGAAGAAGATTAAAGAAGAGAGAATGGGGCTTTCACTCAAAATCGTTTATTTTCATCCTCTCTTTTCTCTCTTTCTTTTTGATGTTTTTCTTCCACATGGGAATGTTACAGGTTTAGTTACAGGGTTTTTGTCAAAATCTACTTTGCATTTGTATGGATTAGTTTATTTTATTTGCTTTATACAATCTCAATTTATCATTCTTTGTATTATGTGGGTTGTTTGATATGCAGTCTGATCCAGATGTTGAATGCAACAATGCCATCTGGAATAGAATATCATGGGTTCCAAGTGTGGCATTAGGGTTGTACATTTAAGCGTTTGGGTCGAGGGGTGGCGAAGTCTGATACACCCCTTTGGCCGAGATAGAGATATCTCGAGAGAGAATATCTTGTAGGCATGATCAACCCGCTAGCGTAAATCATATGAAATATTAAATAAACAATTTCTCTAGGTTAAAATTCATCGAGTGTGGCAGGTGAAGGCAAAACCCTAGTTTTCATTGATTTAGAAAATAATATAGGATTAGTTTCTTTTTATTAATTAGATTCATTACGATTTTAGAGTGAGATAATATTTAAAGCGTAAGTCGATTTTCGGCACACTTCTCCCCGTGGATCGATATCCGTACTAAGGTACACTATATTACTTGATACGACGCGTGCACTTGCGCACATAGGCGTACATTTATACACACCACGCTTTCGGCCTATCAGTTTCATATCACGTGAATTATATACATGGTAGAATGCATATAGGAAAATATGAACACTAGGGTTAGAAAACATAACCTTAGGGGTTCGGGAAAAGAGTGAATGGAAAAGTTCGGAGTGTTGAGGTCTATTAGTGGTTGGCACATGCGCTACTAGTTATACAAGGAGAATGTCTAGCTGCATTCCAGCTAGAGGGTAAATCCCTAGTATGGTGGGATTGGGTTAAAGCCTCAATGAACTTGGAGGCAATGACATGGGAAGAGTTCTGTGAGCTCTTCATGGGCAAGTATTTCCCGGTGCCTGCTCGACATGAAAAAGCTTAGGAATTCCTATAACTAAAACAAGGAACAACGACAAGGCTCGAATACGTGGCTAAATTCTTTGAGTGCTTGGGTTTGTGATGATGGGTGGCCATTAGACATGGCCCAGTGAGGATTTGAGGGATGGTCTAAAATTGTCCATTCGGGGTAAAATTGTGGGACTTCTCCTGCAAGACATGGACTTGATGGTCAAGACAACTATGGCCATTGAGAGGGAGGTGGACGATGCAAGGAACATTTGGGATGCAGGTGTTAAAGATAAGTGAAGGATTTAGGCTTAGAGGTAGAAACCTTGGAAAATGGATTGTATGTAGGATTCTCATAGGAGCCCAAATTGAGCGTTGATCGGATGTCTTCGGAGTTGTGAGTTAGAGATCTCAAGAGTTCTCTTTCCTTTGTGGACTAGAGGTCGTGGACATGACGGAGTTTGATGTCATCCTTGGGATGGGCTGGTTGATGACACATCGAGTTGTCATTGATTGTAATCGTAGGAGGTTCTTGCTTTACCTGCAGGATAATGTTTGTGTTATGTTTAAGTGGGATTAGCATGATGCTTTACCACACAGGCGGGTGTGCGATTCTAGATGGAGCAGAGTGGAGTTGATGGGTTGGTGCGAGCCCTTGCAGCGGAGGACAAGGCTAGATAAGGACAGATTACACCTTGGGTGGTTTTCGCAGTATGGATGTTTCCAGGATGAGCTCTGGGAATTACCTCACTTAAAGGGATGGAGCTTCACTATTGAAGGTTACACCTTGATGCATCGCTATTTCGATGACCCGCATAGAATGGCGCACATTGAGTTAAAAGAACTCGAGTCCGGTTATAAGAATTGTGGACAAGGGTTTTATTAGGCCGGCGCTTCAGGTAAGGGCTACGGTGTTGTTGCAGAAGAAGGATCGACTCTTCGATATGCATGTAGATTATCGATAGGATGAATGGGGTTACTATGAGGCAGGTACCCTTTACCAGGGTGATGATCTTGTTTGATCAAGCGCGGAGGCGCGGGTTTACTCCAAGATAGATCTCCGCACCGGTTACCATCAATTGAGGGTTAGGGACACAAATATCCCTAATTAAGAAGGCGTTTAGGACGCGGTATGGGTATTCAAGTTCATAGTGATGCCATTCGGTTGATGGTAACCGCGAAGCATTCATGGATCTTATACCTAGAATTGATTTCATTACACACCGTCAGATTCGTTGTGGTTTTCATAGAGCGACATCTTGATCTACTTGAGTGGGAGGATCATGAGAGTCGCAGAAAGTTGTTCTCCAGACCTTGAGAGAACATCAGTTGTGTTCCAAATTCAACAAGTGTGAATTTTGGTTTACTAAGGTAAGATTCTTGGGGCACGTGGTATCGGCTTCAGGGGTATCCATGGACCCGAAGAAGGTTGAGGCAGTTATGAGTTGGAAAAGAAAGAAGTCAGTCTTCGAGATACGCAATTTCTTAGGATTTTCAGGGTACTGCAGGAGGTTCATTGAGGACTTCTCTCGGCTAGCTTCACCTATGACGAGATTGACCCGGAAGGAGGTCAAGTTTGAGTGAAATGACCTATGTGAGAAGGCATTCTAGGAATTGAAAAGGAGGCTTACTTAAGGTCCTATTCTGATAGTCTCAGAAAGGGGACATAGGTACATAGTGTATAGTGATGCCTCAAGGATGGACTGGGATATGTTTTGATGCAGTCCGGGAGGGTTTTGGCTTGTGGTTCTCGGTAGTTAAAAAGCCATGAGCAGAGTTACCCCACACATGATATGGAATTGGTGGCCATTGTCTTTGCCTTAAAGATTTTACGCCACTACCTATACGGTGAACAATTCGAGGTGTTTTCAGACCACAAAAGTCTGAAGTATATTTTCACATAGCGGGACCTCAACATGAGGCAACGTAGGTGAATAGAGTATATGGAGGATTACGATTTTGCTTTGTATTACCACCCCAATAGAGCAAATGTGGTGGTTGATGCACTCAACTGTAAGTCTCGGGGAGTGTTGGCTAGTGTGGTTTCCGGAGGGCAGCGGGTCTTGGGCGTAGGATAGTTGATTCTGATACGGTGAGTTTGGCTCGGGGGTACCTTGGGGAGTTTGGTGAAGCTCTTGCCTTCCTCTTGAGTAAAGTGATTGAGTCCTAGAGAAAGGATATAGAGATATTGTCCATCAAGGACTGAGTGCGAGATAGTAATTGATGAAGGTTAGGCCGATCACGGATGGTAGTCTTCGGTATAGGGAAAGTTTGTAGTTCCCGGTTTGCGAGAAGATCCTCGAGTTCCTATTGCTCGTTTCATTTGTGCATCCGGTGTACGAATATGTACCATGATCGCCGTCCCGGTATTCTTGGTGGGATGAAGAACGTTGGAGATTTCATTTGAAGATGTCTCACGTGTCAGTAGGTAAAGGCTGAGCACCAGAGGCCAGCAGGATTACTCAAGCCTTTAGAGGTGGCTGAGTGGAAGTGGGACCATGTCACAATGGACTTTGTGACTCACTTGCCACGGACATCGCGAGGGCATGACGTGGTGTGGGTGATTGTGGACTGGCTTACTAAGTCAACACACTTCTAGCTGTGTAGATGACCTTCACATTGGAGGATTTCGACAGGTTGTATATACGGGAGATAGTCCGGTTACATGGAGTGCCAATATCCATAGTATCGAATTGGGATCCCAAGTTTACAGTTCATTTTTGGAAGAGTTTCCAAAGAGCCATGGGGACACAATTGATGATGAGCGCAACTTTTCATCCTTAGACGGATGGTCAATCAGAAAGGACTATCCAGACTTTAGAGGACATGCTATGGGCATGCATCCTAGATTTTAAGGGTAGCTAGGAAGAGCATTTGCCCTTAGTGGAATTCGCCTACATCAACAGTTATCAGGCAAGCATACTGATAACGCCTTATGAGGCACTATATGGGAGGCCATGTCGATCTCCAATTTGTTGGATAAAGGTGGGGGAAGGACCTTCTACGGGTTTGGATTTGGTTAGAGACATCTCTGAGAAGGTGGAGTTGATACATAAGCGTCTTCTCACTACGGCGACCTCTAGAGTTTGAGGTGGGAGATCATGTTCTCTTGAAGGTGATGCTAAGGAGGGTGGTCGAGGTTCGACCAGCGGGAAAGGCTATCGCCAAAGGTACTATTGGGCCCTTCGGGGTACTGAGAGGGTTGACCACAGGTTTCTTCTAGGTTGGCGCTACGCTAAGTTTGTGAGTGTCCATGGGTTTCCATACTCGGAAGTACGCTCCAATCAAGACTCATGTAGTGGATTAGTGACTTGTTGATGCGATCGGATGCAGAGAGGGATCAGGTTGTGTATCATGGATGCAGTGGGATAGGATCTTGGGAAGGGCTGGTCTAGTGAAAGTGTTGTGGCAACAGAGTGGAGAAGATTAACAGCCAAGGAGCGAGGATACAATACGTGCCAATTATCCTTTCTTGTTTGAAGGATGGAGGTGCGTTTTCTTAGTCATTTATTTTAAAATGACTGTTGCATATGCATGTCATTGGATGTGTATGTGTGTGTGAATTTCGGAGACTAAATTCTTTTAAGGGGGGAAGAATGTAAAACCCGAGTAAATTTGAATTTTTCCGAAAAATGGCAAAACGGTAAATTGTCGCTAGTGTACAAGTTGCAAAACTGGAATTTTTCTAGAACTTGGGTAATGAAATTGACCTCTTAGTTTAGTTAAGTCTCTTTCAATCTGGATTATCGGAGAATTTTGTTTGAATTAGGGACATCAAGATTTTCATGTTTTCGAGTGACGGTGCTGATGGACCTAACGAGGACTTTTGAGAAAAAATCTTGAAAATGGAAAATAAATTAAGAAAAGTTCATTTAAAATAAATTGAACTTAAATTGGGACGAAATAAATCGTTTCGGGGCATAAACGGACTCGAACAAGTCGTGGACACATGGTGCGATGTGGGCCAAGTCTTTAAGACTTAAGTTAATGTAAAAATCGGTTTGGGAGACGAGGCTCATTTTGCGAAGCGTGAGAGAAGGGAGAAAAGAGAGAGAGACTCCAACTTCTCTCTATGATCTACGGAGATCGGTTGGTCGGAATTCGTTGGGCCAAGAACAAAAGTTCATCTACTCGATGAGGGCTACGTGTGCGTACTGAAAACACGAGATTTCGCCGAGGATTCAAGCAAAAAGTTCGGGAAATCAAAGGTTTGGGGTTTAGGAAGTGTCCACGAGACTTCCTAGAGTTTCTTCTACGTTCCAAGAGGTAGGGATTCTTTCTACTTTGGTTTATTTTCCACTCTAAAGATTTGTTTGGTTTGTGTTTGCCCAGGCTGTTTGGAAAAATTTTGGGGATGAGGGAATAGTGCCCTGTTTTGACCTTATATGATGTCCAGCTTTTGGGGCTAATTTTTGGTTAGAAAAAGAGGTAATTTGGACTAGTGTTCTTCTTGTAAATTGTAGCTGAAATTGTGAACTTGAGGTTAGGCTTTTGAATTACCTGAATTGGACCTCTATAGCTCAAGTTATGGTCAATTTAATTTCCAGAATTGTCACAGCTTAGGCTGTTAACTATTTGTGTCTAGGTTTTGGGACTGATTTTCGGTTAAGAAAAAGAGGGAATTTGGACTAGTGTCCCTTCCTTGCCAGACTGAGTTGTGAGCCCAGTGTTGGGATTGTTAATCGAGCTGAAATTGGACTTCTATGGCTCGAGTTATGGTCCATTTAATTTCCCGAGAATTGTACAGCTTAGGGTGGCCCCATTTGTGTCAGTTTGGGATTGATTTTCGGATGGGAAAAAGAGGGAATTTGGACTAGTGTCCTTCATGAACATTGTAGCTGAAGTTGTGAACTTGATGTTAGGATTTTTAATCACTTAAATGAACTTCTATAGCTCAAGTTATGGTCTATTTTCCGAAACTGCCATAGGTTACCCTATTTTGACCCCATACATTGTCCAGAATTTGGGACTAATTTCCAGTTGGGAAAAGGAGGGAATTTGGGCTAGTGTTCTCCATGGAAATTATAGCTTCATCTATAAACTTGATTTAGGCTTTTGAATCACCCAAAATTGGACCCATAGCAAAGCTGAGTTATAGTCATTTCTGGAATTTGCCACAACTTAGGTTGTTTAATGGTTTGTGTCAGTTTTGGGATTGTTGGGACTAGTTTGAGCGGAGTTGAAATACCAGTATTATGGCTTGCTGTGTGGAATGTTTTATGGGCATATCTATGCACAATTGGTCTTGAGGATCAAGTTGTCGTGCTTGAGTTTGGGTGACATGCTTAGTGGTAATTCATTGGAGTCAATATGTTTGTCTAATGTGACATGTGATGAGTTTGTGTATGGATAAGGCCATTGAATGCAAGCTTGTTTGTAGGCTATTTGTGGACATATTATGTCTGAATTTGGCTAGAAGGGATAAAGTATGTCATTGCTTGATTGGTGATGACTTGTTGATGTTGATATATGTGTGCGAATATGTTGACATGAAATGTGAATCGTTTGGAAATTTTATCTTGATTGTTACTAATTGTCCATGATGCATGGGTGATATGCATGAGTAGAATCGTCCATATAGCATTCATCATATATGTGACATGGTATAGGCATGAAATGACACATTGCATTGCATATGCATGGGGACATCGCATGAAATGGGTGTGAGTGCATGGTTATAATCAACACTACATTTGGTGTTTGATGTTGGGCTCAGTATGGTGGGACAGTGTCCAACAAAGTCGCACGGTTAAAATGGAAACAAAAAATGAAAATATGAGTCAAGTATTAGCAAGTAGGGATAAACACCCCCTCGAGTGAAAGCCCCGTTAGTTTTGGTTATACATATGTGTCCAACGGTGAAAGCTTGTGAAAGTGCAGGAAGGCTTGCGAAGCCTGCGGTGAGACCTCGGAAATTCGCTAGCCATAAAAAGACACATGATTTTGAATATAAATGATCATTGAGGTGTGACATCCAAAAAACTTTTGGTTTGAAAAACAAATGAATTTTCTTGTAAATTGATCATTGGATGTAATCCCCAAATGATGGGTTTTATCACATTTTGACATTGCATGGTGTGGTAGGATTCGGTAAGGGCTCGGGTAAGAGTGAGTCAGCAGGGACTCGAGTGCATGGTACATGATTGAGTGGTGAATATTATGATAGATTAACCGAATTCACGCAAAATTCTAGCGCTTTTTTCTTATTTTTAAGAGAGTATGATATTGTTGTAAATTACACAATGCCTAGAACACCAGAGCAAAATGGTGTAGCAAAGCGACCAAATTGTACTTTAATAAACATAGAGAGAAGCATGATGAGTAACTCAACCTTGCCTGAATTCTTGTGGGGTGAAGCATTGAAAACTATTGTTCACATTCTCAATCACGTTCCTACTAAGGATGTACCTAAAACTCCTTATGAGTCATGGGTAGGTTGGAAACCAACCTTGAATTATTTACAAGTATAGGGATGTCCAGTTGAAGTTAATAATTTTAATCCATAAATAAAGAAATGGGATTCTAAAACAATAAGTTATTCTTTCATTGGTTATCCTGAAATATCAAAAGGTTTTAAATTTTATTGTCATGGTCAAAGCCCTGAAATTGTTGAATCTAGAAATGTTGTGTTTTTGGAAAATTAAGCTTTTCGAGTGGGAGGCCAAGCCTAAAAATCCCTACAAGTAGCAACCTGAATAAAGGGAATATGGTGTGATTTCGAGGCTACTCATGAGGAAGTGAAACAATCGACTTTAAATTACCATACGAATATCACAAAGAGAAAAAACTTGCTATTTCAAGTGACTATGAAGTTTATCTTAATAGTGTGATTATGATTTTATGTTTGGTATTCAAGGTACTAAGCATTGGAAGGTAGTCAAGAAAATATTGTGTTATTTGCAAGGGACTAAGGACTATATGTTGACATACATAAGAACAAATAATCTAGAAATTATTGGTAATTTTGATGGTTGTAAGGATGCTACAAGGTCTACATTTGGCAATGTTTTTATGCTTTCTTATGGGCATATTTCTTAGAAGAGCCATAAGCAATCACTTGTAGTTTCTTCTATAATTGAGGCAAAATATATAGCCTGTTATGAAGCCACGTGTCATGCAATATGGTTGATAAACTTTGTCTCATGCTTGCATGTTTTTTATTCGATAATGACACCGTTGAGAATATATTGTGTTAACAGTGCTGCTATTCAATTCTTTAAAAATAATAAAACTAATCAAAACACATCGATACTAAGTATTTGGTTGTAAGAGAGAGAGTTCAAAATATAGTTGTCTCTATTTAACAAATTAAGAATACACTTATGTTATCAGATCCTTTAACAAAAGCTCTTCCACTTAAGCTTTTTATAGATTATGTCGCTCGCATGGGTTTGGTGGCATCTTTGTCAATTTAAACTGATTTAGTAGAATGTATGCGATCATATAATGAAAATAAAGTTATTGATATTGATGTTTATTATGTTACTTTTAGACATTGATCTTGTGCACAATCCATATGTTTAAAAGTTGAAGGGACCATTACATGAATGGATTAGCATTATGTTATAAAATTCATTACTTCTGTTGTATAAAATGTGGCCTTATATGATTGTTTGATTGGACATCCAAAAGTATTATGTTATAAGATAAGTTATGAAAGGGAGTTAATATTCATTTTATAAACATGATGTTACAAATTCTATAACTCTATCATTATGAGATCCATTGTGTCCATAATACATATGAATGATAGAGGATGAATGCATAACCTATGAAATTTAGGTGTATGCATTCAATGTTGTAACCCACCACTACACATTATTTGCACATAATGATGGTGAATAATGGTGTAACTCCCATATGGTCTTTGATAGGAAGACAAAGAGGTCTTTTTTTTTTTTTTTTTAAGTAAAATATTAAGATCCCAAGTCACACTTTCAAGTTTTATGTCATTTGGTTATTTACTTACAACTACACATCGTATAAGTGATCCATTCACTTTTGAGAGTTGTGAGTTGAAGATCTTAGCTAGGAATGATTCATAAGGTAATCGGCTCACTTCAAGTGTCATTCTCTCATGGATCAAGGTATGAAGATCACCATTATTTTATCTTTTCTTAAAGATTGAACCTATTATGTTTTATAAATCTAAATTTGGTTTTAAAAATAAAGTTGTTTCCACATAAGTTTTCTAACAATTGGTATAAGAGCCAACAATTTTTTAATTTAAAATACAATTTTGGGTTTTGGTTATTATTACTCAATCTTATTGGCAACTAAAATATTGATGTGTGTATATGAATGATTTGTTAGATTATGAGAGAAGTGGTGATCAATCCAATGGAGGATCATCACCATGTTTATTTGTATGATAAAAGGTTGATGATATTTTTTACCAAATGATATTAAACTTCCTTATGGATCAACACTTTTATTTTTTATTACATACATATATAACTTATGAATTACAATTCATCACAACGAAATGATTATAATATTTTGAATTTTGTGATTGTAGATTGTACCAACGAAAGAACTATAATATCATATGGTTATGATTAATATAATATCTAACTCTTTTTTCATAGTTAGATTATTATTAAGTGTGGCGTTAAATATTTTCATGACATAAAATAATTTACTTTTGCATCACTTTCATTTTGCAGCAATGAATCCTATTGCTATTACTAGTTATTTATCTGGTATTGAACCATTTAGTGGAACATACTTTAAAAAGTGGAAGGAACAAATTGGAATTGTTCTTTGATGTATGGATTTAGACTATGCTTTAAGAGAGTCTAAACCCACTAAGTCTAACTTTAAAAGAACTAATGAACAATAGGCTTTATATGAAAAGTGAGAGCACTCTAATCGCATGAGTCTAATGATTATGAAAGGCCCAATCACTCCTACAATCCATGGAGTTATCTTAGATTCAAATAATCAATGAGCTATATAAAATCAGTTGAAGAACAATTCTTAGGGACTTCAAAGTCCTTGGCAAGTACTCTTATGATTAAAATGATAAAATGAAGTATGATGGTCATAGTGTTGTACGTGAACACTTTATGAAAATGAGTAATATGACTTCTTAATTGAAAAGAATGGACATGACAATTTTTGAAGGTTTTCTTGTTCACTTCATTATGACTACCTTTCTTCCAAATTTGGTCCTTTTAATATTACTTATAATACTCAAAAGGACAAGTGAAAGATGAGTGAACTAACTTCCATGTGTGCTCAAGAAGAAAAGAGGCTAAAAGTGGAAAGGCCTGATATGGCTCATCTCACTATGACGAGGTCAAGCAATAAATCCTTCTAGAAAGGCGAAGGTAAGAAAAGAAAACAAGGCAATGATTCATCTCACAATGGGCAAAAGGAAGAAAATAAAATGTAATGTCATTTTTGCCATAAGAAAGGTCACAAAAGAAGATATTGTTATGGTTTTAAGGTCTGGTTGGAAAAGAAAGGTAAAACTCAATGCTTAGTATGTTATTTAGTTAATGCACCACCAAACTCTTGGTGGATTAATATTGATGCAAGCAGTCACATAACAAATTCTTTGCAAGGATACCTTACAAGCAAGAGACTAAGTAAAGGAGAGCAAACCATTACCTCGAGAAATGGAGCGGAAGTGGAAATTGAGGTTAGTGGCACTCTATGTTTAATTTTGGACATTGGTTTTATTATGGATTTAGTAGATACAACTTATGTTCCTATTTTTACAAGAAACCTAATTTCAGTTCCAAAACTTGATTCTTATGGATATGAATTAAGTTTGGAAATAATGGTGTTTCTTCGTTCTATAATTCTTGTTTGGTTGGCTTTGACGTTTTACGTGGTAATATTTATTCTTTGAATTTAGATTACAAATACTCACAATCTCTTTTATCCTATCATGTGCATGAATCTTCTAGAAAACGAAATCGAGTTAATGAAAATTCATCCTATTGTGGCATAAGAGATTAGGTCACATTTCAAGAGAAATGATGGAAAGTCTTTTGAAAGATGGAATTTTAGTTCCACTTGATTTGTCTGACTTTAACATTTGTGTTGAATGCATTAAGGGAAAATACACTAAGATTAAGAAAAAGTTTGATGCCCCAAAACTCGGGGGTCCTATTGACCAACCGTCAACCTGTGGAATACCTATGGGTATCGCATATCTTGATACCACACTATCGTGTCTCATTTATGAGTAAAAGTATCCCCTCCGGGCCATTTCAACCATGCTCAAAATATTACCCAAGACTATGTCACAATAGTCCTTAAGAGTTTATTACAACACTCTTATACAAAATCATATATTAACACTATTTTGTTATAATATATTTTACAAAATGAATATCAAGGCCACATGTTGGCCTTCTTCACAATCACGACCTCGGATGAGTGCCGTCCATCGGTGTCTGTCCTGCACCTGAAATATTTTTCCCATAAAGGGTTGACCATGATAGAGAATACACTCTATGATAGCTACTCTCGCCTAAGTACACATACGATGTCCACTCACCATTTCATAATCACATTGACACCACATCTCTCATCCAGCACATTCCAACAAGAATATTCACTCTTATAAGGAATCCTACATGTTGGTGCCATGAAATGAGATTCACCTATTATGGCGTCATGCCGAGTCCTCACTGACTTTCTGGCATAGACGCCAAGCCCATGAAGAATCATCATTCGATGACATCCAAGATCATTTTCAAAACAAATTTACTTGTTATAAAACCAAAAGCTGGATGTGATACACTACACGATTTCATTTTATATTCAAAACTCATGGCCTTTTTGTAGGTAGCGATTTCTGTCTCACCGTTGTGCTCGCAAACCTAGACACTTTTATACCAATCGATTTGTCTATGTCTAACCATAATCAAGTAGTCTTTCACCCGGTAGGATCTATCCCACTTGCCGATAACCCGACACATTTTCTTCTCTTTACCATTTCAATCATCCCGTATACTTAGTTGATCGTTGTCCCATTTAACCAGCTTCACCATCAAACACCAAACGTCGTGGGAACACTACCAACCATGTGCATCGCACCATTTAATGCGATAATCCCCGCATATGCAATACGCCATCGCTTATTTGTACTATGTCGTCGCTATATAAGATAATTTATATGGACAATTTTATCAAACATGCATATCACCAATGCATCCTGGGCAATTTTATCAAACATGCATATAATTTCCCTATATTAATTCATTCATGTCAATATATCACACAAACATATATCAACATCACAGACAAATCATTACTTAGTCAAGTAATGAAGCACTTTATCCTCTAGGCTAAATTACGACATAACATGTCCAAAAAATAGCCTACAACATGTCATGTAGTGGCTATGTCTACAATTCATCACAGGTCAATATAACACATATTAACATTTCATCAAAGAAGCATGTCATGCCATGCAATTAGTACAATTGATGTTATGATCAACATTTAGCACAGATAGAACTAAAATGCCATTAACTGCACAGGTTGGGATTTCAGACCCAAAGGTTTTGCAAAGTCCAAGAACGCCAACAAAATTAGATCAGAAAGATATGGATCGTCCTGCTGAGGTAAGAGGCTTCACAATTGACAAAGTTAATCCGCTAATAGGAACTGAGGTTGCAAGAATTATTTGCAACCCGTATACAAGTTTTCAACCCACCAGTTCCGTATAACCCTTTAGACGCTACAACCCCGTCTTCCCACTGAGATCGCAAATGGGACATATTCCAATTAATAATACAAACATGCCATAAAACATGGCAATAACGTGTCCCAAAAGCATATCAAAATAGCTCAAATGATAGCGTCCGCGTAGAAGAATCCCTACCTTTAGATGCGCAGCCCCCGTCGAATATAGCCACTTTGCTTCGGCGTCCGACGCAGTTCCAACCGCTTTAACACCGTCTCTTTTCTCTCTTTCTCTTCTCCTTCTTTTCTCTTTCTTTCCTATTTCTTCTTCTCCTTTTTCCTTCCTTCTGATGCCCTGCTTATGAACTCCCTGCAATATGATATTTCTGATAGCCCTCCTAAGTTTACATGCTTTGACGACACTGATGCTATAAACACAGAGCCACTATAATGTCATGTCCCTTACATGCAGTTTTTGCTATGTGATTGCAGACACATGCCACAGTAAGCACTCCCACAGATAAGCTCCTGCAAGCTGTGTCACCTTTATTATTTGCTCGCTTCACGCAACACATGCAAGCTCTCAGCACCAAATCATCGTCTTTATCCAACCAATCGTTCGAGAAACTAATTTCACGATCAACCCAACCACGAGGTTTGGTTCGTCATCCGAGATCTGAGAAAACTCCGGTTTCAACCGCGGTCGTGGCGACGTTCACCGACGTTTGTTCATTTTATGTCAACATCCGGTTTCATTCGGCGGCCACGGATCGAGTTAGAATCGCAACCATACCAATTAATTATCCCGACCAACTATTAACATGTTACGGCGGCGGTTTAGATTACTATCGACGACTTCTACGTATCCCGGCGCGCATCTTATTCGAAAGTTTGAATGACTTAATTGTTTTCTTAAAACTATGCAAAGCTCTGAGGCGGAAAACCCACCTAATCAAAGAATTCAAGTGTATGTCCGATATGAGGTGGTAAGAACGTCATGTAGTAAGACTAATTCAAATCTGATCAACATCTCCAATGCTTTTCCCTACTTTACGATATACTTGGTACGTCAAATCACAATGCACGTTAATCACTATAGCAAAATTCGGCGTGGAGTAAGAACGAACCCATACTTAATTGACATGGTGAGAAGCATGATGAGTAGCTCAACCTTGCATGAATTCTTGTGGGGTGAAGCATTGAAAATTGTTGTTCACATTTTCAATCGCGTTCCTACTAAGGTTGTACCCAAAACTCCTTATGAGTCATGGGTAGGTAGGAAACCAACTTTGAATTATTTACATGTATGGGGATGTCTAGATGAAGTTAAAATTTTTAATCCACAAATAAAGAAATTGGATTTTAAAACCTTAAGTTGTTATTCCATTGGTTATCCTGAAAGATCAAAAGGTTTTAGATTCTATTGTCATGGTCAAGGCCCTAAAATTGTTGAATCTATAAATGTTGTGTTTTTGGAAAATGAAGTTTTAAATGTGAGAATTGAGCCTAAAAATCCCTCTAATAGAGTAGCAACACCAATAAGGGAATATGGCATGACTCAAGAGGCTACTCATGAGGGAAATAAAACAATCTCAAGTGAAGAAGTACCTTTATGAAGATCACAAAGAGAAAAAAGACCTGCTATTTCAAGTGACTATGAAGTTTATATTGATGAGTGTGAATATGATATTGGCTTGGAAAATGATCCTACTTCCTATGATCAAGCCATCAAGGGTGAAAATTCAACTACATTGCTTAATGCTATAAAAGAGGAGTTGAAATCAATGGAAGATAATAATGTTTGGGATCTTGTAGAATTGACCAAGGGAATTAGAACTATTGGTTCCAAATTTAAAACAAAACATGATTCTAAGGGCAATATTGAAAGATATAAGGCCAAGTTGGTGGCAAAAAAGTACACTAAAAAAGAATGAAATTAAGATCAGGCGTAAAAGCTCATTTTCCGCCCAAGAAAGATTCTTGAGAATAGTCATGGCTTTAAGTAAATGCCATTTCGACTCAAAGCTGCATCAAATGGATGTTAAAGCCGCTCTTGAATGAAAGCCTCGTATGAAGTGATTATAACATTAACCCACAAGGGGTTTCTAAAATAAAGGCAAGTGAACATATGGTGGCAACTCAGAAGTCCATATATAGTTTAAAAGCATTCTTCTGGTGAATTCTGTGGATCAATGAGTGGAATGTATGCGATCACATAATGAAAAAGAGTTCTATTAGGAAGATATTGTTATGTTACTTTATTACTGACCGTGGCAATAATCCATATATTTAAAAGTTGAAGGAATTTACTGATGGAATGGATTAGCATCATGCTATAACCATTACTTTATGCTAATGGAGGTTCTAGTACTATTATCCTTGAAGAATATTGGGTCGTTGTATGATCCATTATTCAAATGGTTTGGTATTTGTAGTTCCATGAAATATTAATTTTACTTAAGCGATGCTGATTTTGAGAAATTATTATGGTCATATTATGTTTTATATTACAAATATGATCATATAGGTAAAGTGGGAGATTGTTAGCTATTCTATAAAATGTGATCTTATATGATTGTTTGATTTACCTTATAGATATCGACGAAATATCATGGATATATCCTTTATTGGCAAGTCAACCTCGATTATCGATTGAAGGATGTTTCAAATTGGTGATATTGACGATATTTAATCAATTATCAGTAATTTTACCAATTTATCAAGAAATATCCCAATTTTTTTATTCTCTTCTACCAAGCCATCAATGTCCTTAACAAATGTTTTATAAAAACATTTTAAATACAAATTTCTTGTTTTATAAATTTAAAAAAAAATCATAAATATATTGATAATTTGTTTAAACCAGCTTACAAACATTTTGAATGAATAATTTTATACTTCACATAAATATGTCACTGTTTAATATAATATAATTTCTACAAGGCCTTAGTTCCAATTCTTAAAAACACATTTTAAAAGAATATTATGGTTTAAAAATTATTTTCACTATTATTTATCAAAATTCTTTCCAATCATATATCTATAAAAAATGCTTAACAATAGAAAATATTTTTACTGTATATTTTGAAAAAATTATTATCAAATATTTTATATATAATAATGTATTTGAGAGATAATATTTATTTTTAATAATTGTGCCATATTTTTAAGTTCTTTTAAATAGTTATTTTTCTACTCATGAAATTTCTTTATTTTTTTCTCTCATGAAATATAAAATTAGTACTATAAAAGAATAGTTAATATAATGTTTTCAAATAATTATTTTAATAAAATAAAATAATTTAAAATATTATATAAATATTACATAAAAAATTTATTTTATATAACTTTTTAATAACATAAAAATAAACTTCAATAATTTAAAACAAAACTTTATTTTGCAAAATATAAAAATATAGGATTGCTATTTATTAATTAATTATATATTTTTTGAATTTGGCTCGCTTTAAGCTTGTAGTCCATAGTATGTGGTTAGGCTAACCAAAGGACATCAATAAAAAGTAAATCAAATTGGCCTAAACCATTTTGGCCCAAATGGGCCCGACTAAAATGGGTCAGTTCCCAACTCTAATTTACAGTATAATGACATTCATTTTTTTCTTTTAATGTTTCAATGATGTGCACGAAGGCCAAATATATAAAATGGTGCCAACTGGTGCAGTGGGCGGCACGCTTCGCCTATACAGAAGAAAGTATGAGTATCATCCCATGAGGATTGGGGTTACACTACCGAATTCTAATCTGGCTTAGGTCTTTTTGTGATTTTTGTCCAATCCCTGAGGCCTTTTTTTTTTTTTTTTTTGCCATCGTAAGAAGTTTCGGTTTCGACAAAGAACCTCTTCAAGCGTTTTCGCTCTCTGCCGCGCGTAACACGCGAACGCGATATTAACGCAAATGTAAAATCAGTGGTCTCGCTCTAACTACCGCAACATCAAATTCTCCATCGCTACATGAGTACCCTCACCGCGCCAAACCCACCAGAACAAAGAATTTTCCGCTGCGGATAAGAAACCCTGTCTGCGCCGAACCCCGCCGCCACATGGAACTCCGTCTGCAGAGAGAAACAAGCCCCCCTTTCCTCCCCCCTTTCTCCCTCTTCCCCCCTCCCTCTCCCCTCCCCCCTCCTGCCTCCTGCTAAACTCTATGGGCGATTTGCAGCTCAAAAGCGGCAACACCCGACCTCTCAGAGTCATCTCAGCCGTGACAGAAACCTCTCACAAGGGCATCACTGGCCACACAGAGGAAACAAAACACTAACGCGACATGGAAAGACTATGTTGCGATCTAGCAACTGCCTACAGCTTGAAAACCATGTCGTGACATAGGGAACCCCTGTCGCAACATAGGACCAGAAACTCTGTCACAACCAAGAATTTCTTTATCATAACCTAAAATTCACCCAAACCTGCAACAGCCTTTCTGGCCTATCTTACACCTCTAGCTCTTTCCCAAAACACTATAAAATTAACACATGCCCTCTACACAATAAAGACAAAATAAAAATCTAGGAAAAACCTATTAAACTATACGAACAATTTCGTAATGAGTTTTATTACAACTCCTTTCCTTTACTATCAAAACTGATCACTGTCCAAAATTAACATTGTAATGGCAAAATAGCTGACTGGGCCTTCACCACTCATGTCCTCTGGGATTAGTTCCATCTCCTAGCGGACTCAAAGACTTAAATGATTTCTTCTCCCACGGTGAGCAAATGCCCACATATACCTCCTACAAGGCTACTCCACCTGGCGCACATGCACGCCATGACAACATTTGGTCAACATACTGAAAGCAAAACATATGCATTTCTACATGAATGCCTCATGTCATGCTAATGTCCCAGCCTCACGGACTCTCACATATGCACATCGCCATGTAAGGAACCTCCCATTTCCTAAACAAAATATTTTATCGAGTATTTTACCTCCTTAGACAGTCAAAAAACTACTTATCTGATAGTTATGTCTTTTGTGGGTAACAGCTTGAGGTTTCACTCCAAACGAGGCACGACACCTTCCCACACTACGACTTTCATCGTCGAATCCATAGTCTGACTTAAGAATACAAAGCCTTTCACCCAGGTGTCTATCCTTCTTATACAATTCACATACCTCTTCAAACCGTAGCGACTCTGGGACGCCGTCTTTTTCGTGAGCCCACCATTAAACACCAAACACAGCAGCCATGCCATGCACTCACACTCCATTTTACGATGTTCTACGCATATAATGGTAATGCTATCGATAAGTTTCTTCCATGTTACATGGATGATGAGGAGCTACATGCAACATTTATGATTCATGATAAACATATCTTACAAATATACACTTACATCCATAATACAACCGATGTAAATACACTGGGCTTAACATATCCACATGATTTTTCACACACTTGCATGTCATTCGATCAAGCAACAACACAAAATCGAATCTTCATGTTAATCCATAATAAAGATATTACGCCAAAGCATGTCACCCATGTCCATCACACACCACAAAATCACCATACTCAAGCCCGTATTTTCCGTTATACAACCTAATTTAGAACCGTTGTTCCGAGAACTCCGAAGGACCCGTAAATCGGTAATAATTCACCAATAGCTTGATCGCCACCGTTTCGAACCGCCCTAACTGTTAGTAAGGCGCCTCATGGCCACGAATGACCCTTAGACAAGGATTAACCAAAGTAGGAGAGAACCCCTACCTCTTGGAGGACGCCTAGCTCACTTCTTGACTCACGCCAACCCTTGTTCTTCTGGAACACCGGAGGACCACTAGATGTCGGGACCTCCTTTCCTCCCTTCTTCCTTTCTTTCTATTTTTTCCTTGCTAACCTCCACCAAAACACACAGACAAATTTATAACACTGTCAAGAAAAGACTATAACTTAATCCCCGCAATCCACGCCATAAAAACTTGTTAACCGAATTTCAAAAACACATGTACAAATTTATAAACATCATACAAAAGACTATTAACTGATCTCTGTGATGAAGTGCTTAAGATAGTTCAATTCAGACTGGTATTAATAAATTGTTATGGATCAAACACCTATTCAAATTTAAGACTTATTATCCAAGTAGACTATTGTTTAATCTCAAGAATAAAACCATTAACTTGAGTGTGAGTTTCTTTAAACATCACATTGATTAAAAGATATTTTTGTAAGAGAAACCATTTTCGTGTGGTTTGATCCAAAGATAACTGGGGCACTGTGCTCACAAGTATTAAAATGGATTGAGTTCGTAGATTTCATCCTACGTGATTCTGGCAATCTTTCAACTGACCATCTAACTACTAAGCCCCCATAATTATTTGACTTTATAACATGATAATGAGATTTTGCTTTGAAAGCTTGAAAATAATGACAAAGAAAATGATTGAATAACAAATGAATTGAAGATCAAAATATCAAATAAATAAATTAGGGATTATATCAAGATCTCTAAAGGAAAACATCAATAATCGCCTATTGTGAAGAATCCCACCCTATAGTCCGCATCAACTTTTGTTTTTCCAACCTCATGACTTAAAACTAGTCCAAGGGATTAATATAGTGTGATCGACCTCTCCAAACCACAGCCATCTTCACCTGAACCCCAGCTTCTCTCGAACACAGAGGGTGAGATAATTACTTAAATCTAGTGTTCCTTGCTCGGGTATTTTTCTTTCTCAATACTTCATACCCACAACATGGACTCCGGCACCAGCTCTTCATAATTAATGCCGAGGTTTGCACTATACCGGTTCCTCACCCTCAAAATTAGAATAGCTTACTCTTCCTCGATTGTGATCCTTGCTAACACCTGATCGAATTCACTATTCGACCAGGTAACTTCTCAGATACTTCAAATTTAATAACTTAACTCAACCACCTCAAGCCAGGTGAGAAGAGATGTGGCTGGGATTTAAATATACAAGAGTTAAGATTAGATCAAAGAATGTGTCTCTCAAATACCTTCCTCGAAATTGAAAGCCTCTACCTTAGAATGCCTCCGTGTCACCCAGAGGCCCCGGAAACTGCTCAACAACCTCGTTATGGGTACAAGAGACTGAAACTAGACTCACCCAAGATATGCTGTCTCCAAAGCCTACTTTAACATCCAAGTTCTAATGAGGAGTAATGAATAAAATACCGCAGAAAGATTTCTATTTTACAATAACGTTTAATTCAATGGAAGTCATTTAAATTACCGATTATATCATCATATATCGTCATTGACAAGTAAAACCATCAGAATCTGGAAAACTGAATGAATCCAAAATTTGTGTCCAGAATTCAAAACAACTTATTAGTAATTTTAAGAAATAACTCAAGATTCAATAACTTTTACAATGAGAATTGTTCAAACTCAAATTAATAAATATAAAACTACTTTAATTCAAACCTAAAATGGAAAAGGAAAAACTAAAACAAAAAGAAAAGGAAAGAAAATATGTTAGAAAAGAAAATAGAGCCTTTCTAAAGAATCTAGAATTCCTCTTTCAAGTCGCTGAGCTTCGTTCCGCAACACCTCGATTTATAAGGTTCCGGCGTCAGTCCCAATTCCAATCATTCTTTCGTGGATTTCCGCGGGACCGCCCATGGTTGCCGTTGTGTCGCACCAAATCCCCTATTGCCAAGATCGTTAGTTTTAACTCGGTCGCAGCGATTATCATGTCAGCGACATTCCTTTGTTTCTTGAAAGATTTATGTCGCGATAAGAACCACGTCGCACATTAGCCATGTCACGGTTAGCGATCATTTCTTTTTGGTCACACATCAACTTTTAGCCCTCGCAACTCTTGAACCCACGGTTTCTATGGGTCGCGCATGCCAAATCTCTCGTCGCGACATCAACTGGCGAACCGCAACTTCAATCTGGTCGCCCCATGTCACTATGATCAATCTCTCATACATATCACTTCGCCCAAAGTTTCACTCGAAGAAAGCTCAAGGTGTCACACATCATTCCTACGCCAGATCAGCTCGCGTCTTGCAAATGAATCTGAGGTTCTGATGTCGCGAATATCAATATCTATTTATTATCACTTTTGGCGGTTCTCGCAAATGAACCCCAGCGTCAAGTCTTGAAGAGCCGCACATCGATCTCTCACGCAAACATCAACTAAGTCTCTCGTGATTAATCAGGTTCTTCTTATGTCGCTGACATCGATCTCTCGTCGCGACATCAACTTTAGCCCCCTCGAGGCTTCAATCGGTGTCTCATGTCGCGACCAACTCGCCGCGGCCAAAGAACTCATGTCTTCGGCAAATAACTCAGATGGTTTGGCTGCCGCCACACCAACTCGTCAGCGACAACAACGCAGGTCTTTGCCGCCAACCTGTCGCCCTCGCGTCACGCATATCGCATCTCGTCGCGATATCAACTGGCGAACCGCGAACCCTTCACCTGAGCAAGCGTCCATGTCGCTGACCGACATTTTGTCGCCATACATCGACATTATGTCGCGGAGGGCTTCAACCGGCACTTGTGTCATGACGCTCTCCGCTTTACAACAAAATTGCTTCCACAACAGCCACTTTTCAACCGCCATGGCTGCCGGCGCTCTTCGCCACGACCTCCATCCCTTTCTTTGCCGCGAATATCCCACCTTCGTCGCCACATCACGATGTTGTCGCCATATCAGCCCTTAAGTCTCTCGGTTAGTCCTCGCTGTCTAATCTCAGAGGCGTCTGTCGCACCCGATCACCCTTCAAATTTTCCCGATGCTCGCGACCATAGCGGATCAAAGCCCAAAACCGCAAACATTAGTTACCCAACCGCTTTCATTTCGCCGCCATTTTTCTCGTATTTTTACTCCAACCCGATTACATTTTTCTATCGCTTTCTTTCTTTTCACACTCCCCGCTTAATAACAAATTGTATTTCTTCATATTTCAAGATATTAATTATTCCTTTCTCGTATGAAAATCAAATGTAAAATGGATTAAAAATAGATGACTTTTAAGCCATCAAATTTCCTTCTCCCTTTGTATCCTACCAATCACATTTGGTCCTGGTGTAGATGCACTCTAATATCTGACACATGGCAATCACCATGCTGTGTCTCTCACGCCACTCCTCCCCCCACCCCCCCCAAACCTAGCTCATGCATGAAGAGAATGTGACACTTGGCTTTCGATATGCCAAGTGTCCACCTGTTTGGTGTCACATGGCATGCGTCCTCGTGCCACGTGTCGCCATGTTGTTTGTTCACTTTTAGCCCAAATGTTACAAATTCCACCGCCCCAAAATTCGACATAATTCGACTATAACTAGATTGATTTCGCGAGATCAACTCAATCCGCGTGGCTCAGGTCGCTATCCAAGATCTATCAAAATTCCCAGGCTTACAGCCTGTACTATAAATATAATCACTGCCACTTTACTCTGTCCTCGCGCCTTTATTTGATGATGGAAAATCAGAATCCATTCAAATACAATTAATCTAGTATGCAAGAATTATTCAAGAAAGACTTAAAAGCCTTATATAGATTTCACCAAACAATCCATGGTGATCTCCTTGCCAATCGAATCAAATGCTTAGCCATGTAAAGATATGACAATTTCACAAATGTATATGTGAATCTCTCTCAAGCATTCACACACTACCCTTAGAACAGGTTATACTACATCTCTGCCTCAAACCATCATAACTAAGGGTGCTATGAACCATAGAAACCCAATATCACACCTAATCTCATTTATATCACTATCTCATGATAATTAGATGACATTTCATCTATGGTCTAACTTAATCATCACTTCTCGGTCTTAAATCAAGTCACAAATCATGCAACTATTTGCCAAATACCCACAAGCATTAAGACTAAATGAAATACTCAATACATATGTGAAAATAATACACCAATCAATGTAAATTAGGAAAAATCCATACATTCATATCTTTGGCTACATCCTAAGAAAACAAACTAAAACATCTTTAAAGAAAATACAGCTATCATAACAAAGGAAAACAAAGGGGGAAAGAAAGAATAAACAAATCTTAGTGAAGCCCTTTCTCTTCTTCCTTCATTTCCTTCTTCAAGTTTTTTTTTCTTCAAAAATGTGTGCCCTAGGGTGTTTCCAGCCATAGAGGGACTTGTTTCCACCTAAGGGACCTCCAAAATCAATCTTTTTCAATTTCTAAGGCTTTTTGGCTTTTATAGCTCTCAAATCGGACCCAAAATGACCCTAAAATGGGCTTATCAGCAAACTTCTCAATAATGGGCCCTCGAGCAACCGGTCTACCATTTGTGCTTTGTGCTGAACTCCCTATTTTGTACTCCCAACTTCTCGAGGCCATAACTTTGTCATTTGAACTCTAATTTTCACAAACTTGGTCTCGTTGAAAAGCTCTTGAAGTCTAGAATATGTTTATGGCAATAGGGGAGCCTTCAGGAGTCATCATAAAGATTGAAACATCAAAATACAATAGCTGTTGCTGCATATTGTAGTCGAGTTCGCTGATTTTTGGACTTTTCCGCTTTGTTTTCACTTCATATTACCTCAAAGCCTTGGATTTGGTCTTAAAAGCAAATAAGAACGAAAATTCTGTTAAAGAACTTATTAATGTTATAAAAACTACGAAATACTAACAAAAACATGGAGATAACATTCAACCTTCAGAAATGATTTTTTTTTCTTATATTAAAACAATTAAATATATGGAATATTAAAATTACATACTATTATGTCAAATAAGTTATTTTAAAAAATCTATATAAAGGTGTGTGACATAAAATTAAATATCTCTAACATAATAACGTGTCATTACATATTGTATTTGCAATAGACCATTATTGAAAAACTATTATTATTTATATATTGAAAATTTAATATTTGGTATCAACAAATATGGAAAATGATGGTTGGTGAAGTTAATTATTGTTACAATTTTGCATTAGAAGGACACAAATTTATTTATTTTTGTCATTTTTGGTGCACTAATTATTCATATGTATGTATTTATGGTGCACTAATTGATACCTCTTATATATGACAATCATTATAAAATAGTTGATTGTTTACCTCTAATAAATAAAGGATTTTCTATTGAGATTGGTGTGATTGAGATTTCTTATAAATAAAGGATTTTCCATTGAGATAAGTGAGATTGAGATTTATTCGTTAAGAGTCCTAAACTCTGAGAGCTCCCTCTAAAACAACCAAACAATATGACAAAGCTTCTTCACTTTTTGTCTTGTTGATTTTTTTTTTTAGGTGGTATGGTAATTTAAGAATATATTACCTAGAAAATTTTGTAGTATACATTTGATCAACATTGATATATTCTGAACAATATGAGAAAGCTTCTTCACATTGATATCCACTATTGAATTTAGGTAATTGATGATATCAATGACAAAAGAGGTTGGAATCTTATAGTATCGGACAACAAGGATAACAACGATGGCGGTAGTGAGACAATACCAATGGTGACGATGATAGTTATTGTGGCTTCGGTGCTATCGATCGATGCAAGAATTATTCTCAAAATAATTCATGAAATCAATTTTCCCAATTATTTGATGTACGAGTCGAATAATTGCTTTCCCTAAATTCTAAAGAAGAGAATTCTTAATCTATGTTTTGCTCATCCAAAAAAAGAATTGTTATCCTTTTTTTTACAATTGTTATCCATTTGATCATATTAGAAAAATAGTTCATTTTTGTTATCTTTTGAAAAAAGTTGTTTAATGGTAATCTATGTTTCTCTTTCATTAGTTTTATGAGATCAAGATCCTAAAATGTTTATGCATGTGTTGTGTTAGTCCTTAACATGCCGTTCTTTTAGTATCTATTATATATTTTTCATCAATACTGCTATCATTAATTTTGACCTAATTTCTAATGTATCTTTGTGGTTATCTACTTATTATGTTGATTTTTTTTTACATCGGTTATTATGTTGATTTCTTAATATGTTCACCATTGAATTGAATTATAAATGTTATTAAAAAAGGGAAATTTGTTTAGATGTTAACACCATAATGATACAGTTTTCCAAGAAAATTAATGCTATTTGTTGTAAACCAAATGATCCCAATGTGTGAGAAAGTTGAAGTTAGTGAGGGAATGAGAGAAAGTCAGCACATGAGAGTGAGAGGCAGAAGATGAGAGAACTCTTATTTCTGATGATCTATTTCAACAAAGGGTGAAGACCCTTTTATAGGCTTCTCAGATGATAAGATACATGAACCTTATTAATGAGATTCATTGATGAATCTACAGGATTCATTGATGAATCTACAGGATTCATTGTTGTGACATGAATCTACAAGGATTCATTAATAAACCTATTAAGTTCATAAATATTTTCCATGTATGTGGTCATTCACATTTATAACACTACGAATTAAATATGAAGAATATCTTTCATTAAAAGCGCTCTTGGTAAAAACCCCGTGGGAAAACCTAGTGAAGGAAGAAGGTACACATAATTCTTATCCGTTATTTGGGGAAATACTTTGCGAAGAAGAAAAAGAAGAAAAGAAATCAATGAGAGAGAAGATAATCGCCAAGGGGAAATTGGCCAATGCTTGCTCCCCCTTTTGTCTACATCTCTCATCTTTTAAGACCTTTGAGCAGTCTAGTCCAATTTTGGATACTAGTTCTTCGAATTTCTTTGTAGGTAGCGCCTTTGTAAATATATCAGTGAGGTTATCACTAGATCGAACTTGTTGAATATCGATAACACCACGCTCTTGAATATCATGCGTAAAGAAGAATTTTGGGGATATGTGCTTCGTTCTATCACCTTTGATATATTCGACCTTCAATTGCGCTATGCATGCTGTATTATCTTCATACAAAATTGTTGGTACTTCTCTTTGATAAGACAACCCACATGTTTTATGGATATGATTGATTATTAACCTAAGCGAACACGTTCGACTTGCTTCATGGTGCTAGGATTTACGCATGGTTTGATGATGTGGCCGTGGTATTTTGCCTGTTAGGAACGCAAGATATGGCAGTGCCACCATATAGGAAGAGCGTAACCCGTTTGTGATGGAATCATTACGGATGGGACAAAAACGCATCTGCGTAACACCAATGGGACTTGGATGAAGAATAATATAAACCCATATCCATTGTGCCTCTAAGATATCGAAATATCTGTTTAACCCCTGTCCAATGTCTTCTTGTAGGGAAGAACTTTATATCTTGCTAATAGATTTACGACGAAAATTGATATATCGGTCGAGTGTGATAGCAGAGAGATACATTAGTGCACCTATGGCACTCGGACCTTCAAGTACTTCGGGACCAAGCATTTCTTCATCATTTCCCTTAGGTCGAAAAGGATCCTTAATAGTTTCAAGTGATCTCACAACTGTCAGAGTACTTAATGGGTGTGCCTTATCCATATAAAATCTCTTAAGGATCTTTGATATATAAATACATTGGTGCACTTAAAAAATTCCATCCTTGAGATGTTCGATCTGCGAAACGAAAAATCTTGTTCTCTAAGGTCTTTCAGAACAGAATTTAATTTTAGGCAATTTGCAACCTTTTGAAGCTCTTCAAGAGTTCCGATGATGTTTAAATCATCAACATATATAGCAATTATCACAAATTGTGACTGATATCTTTTTATAAAAACACACGGACAAATAGGGTCATTATTATAACCTTGTTTCAACAAGTATTCAGTTAAACGATTATACCACATAAGTCTGCTTGTTTAAGCCATAGAGAGACCTTTGCGGTTTTGAATAAAGCTCTCTTAGGTTAGAGTCATACTGTCGACTGGCTTTGTAATCCTTCGAGTTTTCATATAAATTTCATTATCAAGTGAAGTAGTACAAGTAGGCGATTATCCATGGTACTTGGGTTTCAAGTTTTCTAGCGCGACTAATTAAAGCGAAAAGTTGTGGCATCCACCATAGGAGAATATGTCTCTTCATAATTAACACCGGGTCTTTGTGAGAACCCTTGGGCAACCAATCGTGCTTTATACCTAACAACTTCATGATTCTCATTTCATTTTCGCACGAAACCCATTTATATCCTACAGGTTTATACCAAGGCGTTGAGACTGACAGTCCCAGCACACATTTTGCTAGCGATTTTAATTCACAATCTATGGCCTCTTTCCATTTGGGCCAATCTTCTCGATGTCTACATTCTTCCATAGACATTGGTTCTAAATCCTCATTTTCATTTGCAACATTTAATTAATTAATAGAGTTCTCTCATCTTCTGCCTCTCACTCTCATGTGCTGACTTTCTCTCATTCCCTCACTAACTCCAACTTTCTCACACATTGGGATCATTTGGTTTACAACACGTTATCAACACGACACTACATGTTCAGCTACGGTGCATGGAGTCTTACAAGGGTAAAAGTTTCTGTATCTCTATATTACATATTATTCAAAACTCCGAAACATCTTTTCCATTGAACTATTCATCCTTTGTTTTGATGGCAAATTTGGCTTGGCTTTGAGTTTGTGGCATTAGACATCCTTTGGAAAAATTATTTATCATGGACACTTGATCTTTGAAATCCATCCCCAGAAGCTAATGCCCTTGGAGAAACAATTAAAGATGTATGCATCCAATCAGGACAAATCCAAAAGCAATGATTTTCTTCGGCACCACCTTCATGAGGGCTGAAAGTCGAATATTTGCTAATAAAGGATCCTCTTATCCTTTGGAATAATAACCTCAAAGGTATATTTTGAACGGTCATTACTCCCAAAGCCCGTTAACGATTTGGATGCACTTACGTCTTCAAGATTATAAGGCGGTAAGTGAATATAATTCCTGTGTTTCGCATTAGCTCCGAGTTGAAGTATGTGGGAAAAGTTAACGGAGGGGATATGTTGGAAAAGACTTTTCTACTTTTCACGCTCCGGGTGCTCTGCCGGCGGCAATATCGTGAAAAGGGTTTTAAGAATACTCTCGATTGATCTCACTGTCTTCTCGTGGTGAACAAAATAATGAACTTCTAATGAAAAATCATGAAGCAAATCCAACTGGTTGCATAAAATTTCCCAGTGAATGTATTTGCATATCGACCTCATAATCAAATACAGGTAGAATTCGTGGCGTGAGGGGTAAGTGGACATGGTTGGTCGTTCATGTCGTTTTGGTAATCGTGAGTGGTCATTCCAAAAATCCATCTAAGCCACACGAGTGCGGGAAAGAAATGAGAAAGGATCAAGGGGACTCAAGTAAGAATTTAGTTGATAATGCTATGATTGTGGAATGAAGGGCCGTGGTCGCGTACGTCGTGCCTTAGAAACATTTTGTTGATCTCCATGAGGTCATTGAAGAGAATGAGAAAAGGGTGGAAACAAATTTCATCACTGAGTGTGGTACTTCCGATACACAGTTTGATGATTTTACTAATCTAGATGTTGCTGATTTCTTTATTCAGCCAGAAGACAATATTGCTAGTTTAATCAATAGCAAAAGTGCCCAAGGATGATCATATTATCTTCATGAGATAAATGTTTATATTATCACATAACTACATATTTAATGTTTATGAATGCATGCTTAAGTAATTATTATAATAAATATAGCACTTCATCATTTGTGCGTTTTTATGTTTATCTTTTATATTTATTTTATTTTGTTTTGACATGTCGACTTCTCAGTAGAATATGCGATTATCACTAAAGAAATCATTTGCGATGATGCAGTGTTTGCCTCATAGATAGTGCAACTTAACGCACATATACTTAAAGGAAATTTGACATATTTCTGCTTACTTAAAGAGGCAAACAACAAGTGTTAGTATAATTTGTGGCAATGCAAAACTAATTGAAGGCTACGGAAAGAGCTCATATCATATTACTAAAGGAACAAAGCTTGTGATTGAAGAAGCCTTATATTACGAAAACTCCAGCGAATCTGCGAGGTTTTCCAAGATATTCGCAAGAATGGATATCATATTGAGACTACAAACGAAGGCAATGTCGAATATTTGTGCATTACGACTATTGTTTCTGGAAAGAAAAGTGTGCTGGAAAAGATTACCGCATTTGTTACGGCACATACTACAATATTAAGCGATATTGAGGCACATGCAATAGTTAACCGCGGAGTTAACTAATCATAGTGGTATAATTTGGCGTAACCGGTTGGGTCATCTCAGAATTCCATTATGATGCGGATTATGAAAAATTCATCACGGGCATTCATTGAAAATAAAAAGATATTACAACGAATGGTGTCATGTCTTTGCATTCTCTCAAGGCAAATTAATCATTAGGCCATCACCCGACCAAGATTGGGATTGAATCCTATATTTACAGGCATTATACATGGCGATATTTGTGGGCCTATACAACCATCTAGTGGACCATTTAAATACTTTATGGTTTTCCCAATTGATGCCCGACTGAATGGTCACACGTTTACTGATATCGGCTTCGTAACGGTGTTCTTGAGATTACTAAACTCAACTAATTACCGACTACGAGCTCAATTTCCAGACAATCCCATTAAAACTATAAGACTTGACAATGCTGGTGAATTCACTTCTCAAGCATTCAATGATTATTGTACTGCCATTGGAATAACCATTGAACATCTTGTAACACATGTTCATACTCAGAATGGTCTTGCTGAATCATTTATAAAATGAATTCAATTAATTGCGAGAGCATTACTTATGAGGGCAAAACTTTCTATATCTGCATGGGGTCATGCTATCTTACATGCAGCGGCTTAGCGATTCGCATAAAAGGCCCATAAGTTATCGCCAATTCTCCCATTACCGATGATTTCGCAATTCGAGCAGGCTTAGTATTTCCCGTCTACGAATTTTGGATGTGCGGTTTATATTCGATTACTCCGCCCACATCGCGCAAAGATGGGACCTCAAGAGGTTAGGAATATATGTTGGAAACCGAATCTCCATCTATTATTAAATATCTTGAACCATCTTGGAGATTTATTCTGACGCGCTTTGCCGGTGTCATTTTGATGAAAAGCATCGACATTGGGGAGAAACTAGCGGTGATAATTAAGCTGGAATGATATGCATTGTCCCACTATGATCCTCGAGCGAAACAATGTGAAGACAAAATTTCAAAGATAATCATTTACAAAACTTAGCAAGTCAAGCGCGAGACGCATTCTTGACGAAAGAGTAACTAAGTCACGTACACCGGTACCAAATGCTCTATTAGAATTGTTGTTCTTAAAGGACAACTTATTATCGCTAATGAGATAAAGGGACAACTCAAGCGCGGTAGACCTGTCGGTTCCAAAGATATAAATCCTCGTAAACGAAAAGGAGCAAAGGATACAAATGACCAAGTTGAGGTAAATATTGACCACGAAAATTTCCCCAGTAAAACTCCAGATGAGTCAGTTTCCAAAGAGAATAAGGTACCTAAGATTGATGGAAATGAAGAGATCTCTATTAATTATGTTATGACTGGGGAATGATGGAACCGAAATGAAATAATCGTCGACGATATTTTTGCATATCATGTTGCACAAAATGTTGCAAATGAAAATGAGGATTTGGAACCAATGTCTATGGAAGAATGTAGACATCGAAGATTAGTGAAATGGAAGAATGCATAGATTGTGAATTAAATGTCGCTAGCAAAGCGTAAAGTTTTGGACTGTTGTCTGACGCCTTACATGGTATAAAACTGTGGGATATAAATGGGTTTTTCGTCTTGGCTTGAGAATGAGAATCATGAAGTTGTTAGGTATAAAGCATGATTGGTTGCTTGAGGGTTCCCTACTCCACAGGCAGGTGTTGATTATGAAGAGACATATTCTCCTGTGGTGGATGCCACAACTTTTCAATTTTTAATTAGTCTGGCAGTTTGTGAAAAACTTGAAATGCGTCTCATGGATGTAATCACTGCCTACCTGTACGACTCACTTGATAATGACATTTATATGAAAATCCACGAAGGAGAAGGATTACAGGTTGCCGAGTATGACTCTAACAAGAGAGCTTTATTCAATAAAACTGCAAGGTCTCTATGGCTTAAAACAAGCTTGGGGGACGTATGTGGTATAATCGCTTAGCGAATACTTGTTGAAAGCAGGTTATAATAATGACCACATTTGTCCGTGTGTTTTTATAAGATATCAGTCACAATTTGTGATAATTCGCGATTATATGTTGATGATTTAAACATCATCGGAACTCCTGAAGGCACAAGAGGAAGCTTGCAAATTGCCTAAAGTGGAATTTGAAAATGAAAGACAGGAGAGCAGATTTTGTCTTGGCTTGCAGATCGAACATCTCAAGGATTGAATTTTTATGCATCAATCTACTTATATATCAAAGATCCTTAGAAGATTTTATATGGATAAGGCACACCCATTAAGTACTCCGATGGTTGTGAGATCACTTGAAACTATTAAGGATCCTTTAGGCTCAAGGAAATGATGAAGAAGCTGCTTGGTCCAGTACCATATCACGAGTGCCATAGTGCGCTAATGTATCTTTACTAGTCACACTTTCGACTGATATATCATTTTCCATTAAATCTATGCAAGATATAGTTTGCTTCCCTACAAGAAGACATTGGACGGGGTTAAATAGATATTTCGATATCTTAGAGCCTGATGGATATGGGTTTATATTATTCTCTTTCGTCCAAGTCTGGATTGGTAGGTTATGCAGATGCAGGGTTTTTGTCCGATCCTCATAATGGACGATCACAAACGGGTTATGTCTTCCTATATGGTGGCACTGCTATATCTTGGCGTTCCACAAAGCAAACAATTACGGCCACATCATCAAACCATGCAGAAATCCCTAGCAATTCATGAAAGCAATAGGGAATGTGTTTGGCTTAGGTAAATAATCAATCATATCCATAAAAGGCTGTGTGGGTTGTGCTTATCAAAGAGAAGTACCAACAATTTTGTATGAGAATAATACGACATGCATAAGCGCAATTGAAGGCGGATATATCAAAGGTGATAGAAACGAAGCACATATCACCAAAAATTCTTCTTTGCGCATGATGACCGAGCGTGGTGTTATGATATTCAACAGTTCGATCTGAGTGATAACCTCGCTGATATATTTACAAGGCACTACTACAAGAAATTCGAAGAACTAGTATCCAAAATTGGACTAGACGGCTCAGCCGTGGTCTTAAGGATGAGAGATGTAGACAAAGGGGAGGCAAGCATTGTACACTCTTTGGCGATAATCTTTCTTTCTCGTGATTTCTTTCTTTATTTTCTTCTTCTTGAAATGTATTTCCCAATATAGGATAAGAATTATGTACTCTTTTTTCCTTCTAGGGTTTTCCCACGGGGTTTACCTAGTAAGGTTTTAATGAGATATTCTTCATATTAATTCAAGGAGTGTTATAAATGTGAATGACTACATACATGGAAAATAGTTATGAACTTAATAGGTTTATTAATGAATCCTTTATATTCATGTCACAACAATGAATCTTGTAGATTCATCAATGAATCCTGTAGATTCATCAATGACTCCTGTATATTCATCAATGAATCCAGTAGATTCATCAATGAATCTCATTAATAAGGTTCATGTATCTTATCATCTTCGTTTGTAGTCTCAATATGATATCCATTCTTACGAATATCTTTGAAACTCAGTAGATTTCGTTGAGACTTTTCAGAATAAGGCTTCTTGATCACAAAAGCTTTTTGTTCCTTTAGGCAATATGATATGAGCTCTTCAGAGCCTTCCAATTAGTTTTGCATTGCCCGCAGGTGTACTAACACTTGTTGTTTGCCTCTTTAAGTAAGAAATATGTAAAATTTTTAAGTATAGTGTGCGTTGTTGCACTATCTATGAAACGAACATTGCATCATCAACAAATGGTTTCTTTAGTGATAATTCCATACGTCGTCATTGAGAAGTCAACATGTGTCAAAACAAAATAAATAAATATAAAAATAAACATAAAAAACGCACAAATGATGAAAGGTATTTATTATAATTACTTAGCGTGCATTCATAAACATTAAACTTATGTGGTGTAATGATAATATAAACATTTATCTCATGAAGATATGATCATCCTTGGGCACTTTTTCTATTGATTAAACTAGCCCGATATTACGGCCGAATAAAGAAATCGGTAACATCTAGATTGGTAAATCATCGGCGTGTATCGGAAGTACCACCTTTCATTGATGAAATTTGTTTCCACCTTTTTTCTCATTCGTTTCAATGACTCCTTATAAGAGATCAACAAAATGTTTCGATACGACAGATGCGCGACCAATGGCCTTCATTACTGTGATAGCATACATTATCAGCGAATTTTTATTTGAATTCCCCTTGATGCCTTTTTCTCATTTCTTTCCACTTAGTGTGAGATTGATTTTGGAATGACCACTCGTTACCAAGCGACATGAACGCGACCTCGACCGTCCACACGACCACGACCCGACCCGGCCTTGTATTTGATTATGAGGCGATATGCGGTCACATTCACTTGGGGAGTGGCGAGATTGATTGGGCGTGCTTAAGTGATTTTTCATTAGAAGTTCATTATTTTGTTCGGCCACGAGAACGGGAGATCAGTGAGGTATTTCTTAAAACCCTTTTCACAATATTATTCTTGCTGCGAGACAAGTCGATGCGTGAAAAGTAGAAAAAGATTCTTTCGACATATCCTCACCCATTAACTTTCCTAACGTAATTTCAGGCGGGATTTAAGTGAAGCATAGCGGAGTGTATTCACTTGCGTCTTATAATCTTGAAGGCGTGGTGCATCCAATCATAACGGGCTTTGGGGAGAATGAGCGTGTCTTTGGTGGTCGTACACTCTCTTTGAGAGGTTATTCGAAGACGAGAGGATCCTTTATTGTTAAATATTCGGCTTTCAGCCCCTCATGAAGGTGGTGCCGAAGAAAAATCATTGCTTTTGCTTTGTCCTGATTGGATGCATTATTACCATCTTTAATTGTTTCTCCAAGGTCATTAGCTTCTAGATGGATTTCAGCAACAAGTATCCATGATAAATAATTTTTTCGGTGATGTCCCAATGCCCTGAACTCGAGTTTTCCAAATTTGCCATCAAAACAAAAGGATGAATAGTTGATGGAAATGATGTTTTGAGTTTTGAATATTATAATATAGAGATAAGAAACCTTTTACCTTAAAAGAGACCAATGCACTGTAGCGACATAGGCTCGTCTTGATAGCGTGTTGTAAACAAATGATCCCCGATGTGTGAAAGTTGAAGTTAGTGAGGGAATGAGAGAAAGTCAGCACATGAGAGTGAGAGGCAGAAGATGAGAGAACTCTTATTTCTGATGATCTCTTTCAACAAAGGGTGAAGACCCTTTTATAGGCTTCTCAGATGATAAGATACATGAACCTTATTAATGAGATTCATTGATGAATCTACAGGATTCATTGTTGTGACATGAATCTACAGGATTCATTAATAAACCTATTAAGTTCATAACTATTTTCCATGTATGTGGTCATTCACATTTATAACACTATTTCCTTTTTTAGGGTAATGTTCTACATAATAAACTATTATATTTTCTTTTTACGACAATATATCTCATTATTAAAATATTTTCATATTAAAGAGGATTAATAAAACTATACATATAATTATATTGTGCTATTTCATATTTGGTACGCAATATGAGTTTATCAAAAGTAAATTTATAGTGAAAAGAAACTCAACTTGAAAAAATGGCATCAAAAATTATTAATTCACTTAAATAGTTAAGCTAATGGAGTAACTAGAGGGAGTTAGTTCTAAGTTTGGGTCCCTTTATATGCCACATTTTCAGGTAAGACATCCAACTTCTTCGACCTTTACCGAGCTTTGCCCCTTAGTTAAGCTATCATTAATATAATTTATGTAATCAAATTTAAAAGATCTTTAAAAACTTTAAACATATTGACTTTAAAAAAAAATTAAACATAATGAAATTCAAGTATCTAGTAGTGTTAATGTAAACAATTCAAGAACATAAGCGAGTACTTGGAAATATCTGGATTTAAAAATTTGTAGTCAATGCT
Organism: Tetrastigma voinierianum; assembly: GCA_016808115.1. Lineage (NCBI taxonomy): Eukaryota > Viridiplantae > Streptophyta > Magnoliopsida > Vitales > Vitaceae > Tetrastigma > Tetrastigma voinierianum. The sequence goes on from JAEQBH010004572.1 coordinate 135,028, forward strand.
TCAAGAAAAAAACTCATATTACTAGAACCTGAATTGGTGGTTCATCATATGAATGTTAGCTATTTTATAATATGTAACCTTATATGATTGTTTGAGTGGCCATCCAAAAGTCTTATGTTATAAGACAAGTTATGAAGGGGAGTTAACATTCATTTTATGAACATAATGTTACAAATTCTATAACTCCATCATTATGAGAGTCATTGTGTCCATAATACATATGAGTGATGGAGTATGAATGCATAACCTATGAAATTTATGGTACACATAATGAGTAGAATAAATGAAATGCATATCATATTTTTAATTCCATTATGGGATTTAATATATGCATAATGCATATTAGTAATGGGGGATGAATGTATAACCTATGAAATTTAAGTGTATGCATTCAAGGTTGTAACCCACCACTACACATTATTTGCCCATAACAATGGTGAATAATGGTGAAACTCCCATATGGTCTTTGATGGGAAGACAGAGTTTTTCTTTTCTTTTAAGTAAAAAATATTAGATACCCAAAGTCACACTCTCTCGAGTTTTATGTGTTTGGTTGTTTATTTACAACGCTACACAAATCTGATTATTTATCAGCTTTTTAAAGTTGTGAGTTGAAGATCTTAGCTAGGAAGGATTCACGAGGTAATCGGCTTACTTCAAGTGTCATTCTCTCATGGATCAAGGTATGAAGATCACAATTCTTTTATCTTTTCTTAAGGATTGATCCTATTATGTTTTTATGCATCTAAAATTGGTTTTAAAAATAAAGTTGTTTCCACATAAGTTTTCTAATAACAAACACCTTTTGCTTCCTACGTGTTTGAATGAAAGAAAGGTTTTGTGGGAGAAAGTTTTATTAATGCGTCTATGTTTGTTATTCTACGTATATATATATATATATATATATATATATATATATATATATATATATACTCTATATATATATATATATATATATATATATATATATACAACACAAAAAGAACCATAAGACACGTATGTTGAATATGTGTCTATATAATGGAGTCTTGGTCGGGTGACCTACATGGACAGTGTATGCTTGTAACTAATATTTAAAACCCCTATAAATTGAATCAGAGTTGAGCACGATATCAATGCAGGTGCATCCATGGCTATCAGAGTGAATGAGTAAAGTGTGTATGAAAAAAAAATGAGACGCGCATAGATTTGTAAGGGTTGTACATAACAAAATCATGTGCACATTGAGTAGTATATATTAAGTATATGTTTAATAGAATGTGTTAAGGAATATATGTACATATTGTTAGTGTGCTCAAACGTTTTCTTATGCCAAAGAGTAATAATTGATGTAGGAATGATATTTTTTAAATTATCTCTCTAGAAGCCCTAGTCGCTCGTTGCTTATGTTCTCTCTTTCAAGCCCTTCTTCGTTGAAGAGGAGGGTGATTTTTTTGTCATTCTTAGCATGAAATCACCCCTTCTATCGTTTCTTCCTCAAATCTTGGTTTTCTTTTCCAAATAAAGTGATTTCTTTCGCAGCAATCTAGGTTTGTCATTGTTTTTTTGGGTTTTTGTTTCCAACCTGTTGCGGTGTGTTTTGTCGTCAATTTGTTACAGTGGATGGTTGTGTCATTGATGGTCAACTTCTTCGTAGGTTTTCGCGTTGACGGTTCAGATGGCAATGTTCAATCCGACAGAGTAATCAGATCAAATCTTATTTGTTAGTATGTTGTAGATATGACATCTTAGGTATTCTAGGCATTTTTGGATTATCAAATGTATAGGCCTTGAACCGATACTTTTTGCTATTAACCTGATTACTGCATCGTCATCTAAAGTCTTTAATACTTTTGATTTCATGTTTCTATCGATTGTATTGATAACCTGAATCAATAAATTTATCTCTATAAAAAAAGTAAAACCAGGAATGAAAAATTGTTTTATTAGCTTTTAAGGTGATGTTGATACAGTTTATTTTCGAAATTTGATGATTTGTCTTTAATTCTTTTTTTACTTATTTTGAAAATTTGTAATATTATGGGCATATTTTGTTTCCTTATAAAATAAGGAAAGCTTTTAGGAATATTCCTGCAAATATTATGGGTCATGAGGAGAAAAAGCTGTGATGAGAGATGGGCTTATAAAGGCTATTCGGTGTGTACACATATATAAGGGTTTGAGAGATTGAGAGTTTTGTGAAGTTTTTCTACGTATTGTATGCGCATCCACAGGGGTTTTTGTGATTTTCATAGTCTTCATGATGCTTGGTGTTTCCTGATATTATAAATATGTGTTTTCGAGAATAATAGAAGATTATCTGCGTGTCAGGTGGATGTAGGCGTAGTGATCAATAAGTTAAAAACCCTCATACATCTTTATGTTGATTTCTTTTTCTTTATGTTCGTGAATTCATATTCTCATATACCAAAGCTTCCGCAATTATAATAAGCACCCTCATATTCCCAATCAATTTTCTCCCTTTCTCTTTCTCTCTTTCTCTCTTTCTCTCTCTAGGGGTTCTTGAGACTACAATAAATCCTTGAAACACCAACCCAGAAAAGGAGAGAAGCCAGAAAGGTTTTAATTAGAGGAACACCTCATAGACCAGAAGCAAATGCAAAACCGAAACTCCCGCTTTTGGCCTTTTCTTTATGATTTTCTTGTCACTGAGCAGAGGTTTGGTGTAACTTCAATGGTCAAAGATTGACGACTGTTTCTTCCTCTCTACTTGTTGGACACCTCCGTAATTCTCAATCTCAAATGTAAGTAGAAACTGTTTAACAATTTGTTAAGTATGGGAAAGTTCTACAAGAATGTGTTTTGAAGTCATGAGGATGATCTTTGAGACCTGACTCAAATAGTAAAGGATAGGATCCTGGGTTCGAATGTAAGAACAATACTACTATGTATTCCAAAGTGAAAAAAAGTAAAAAAAATATATATATCCATGATGATCATTTATCCTACTACAAAACAATATCTATACGATTAAACATGATTAGAAGCTAATTATTACATTCGGACCCAATATGAGAGTTAAAGGTACCCCGGATAATATCTATATGATTAGACATAATTAGACGTGATTAAGCACTAATTATTACATCCATACCCAATCTCAAAACATGGGTTAAGGGGTGTTTATCACAAATGGTATGAAATCTCATACCCTAGTGTAGGGTTAAAAGGGGTGTTTTTTTACATCTATTCATTTTGTATTACATCCTTGTAGTACTATGTTTTTATAGGGACTTGAGCTTGGGATCTCCCCACCCATCCCTTTTATCACTTGAGCCAAACATCAAGAACAAGTTAAAAGGGGTGTTTTTCTATTAATTTGACCTTATTGAACTTAGAGTGGATAACATCTATAAAAGTGTATATCTGCACTCATAAAATAAAGATAAAGCTATCTTTAAATGAAAATGTTAAGTAGTCACTTTTTCCATATCTTTTAAAGCGATCCTTCAAAGAATTGTTACTTCTTATTATAACATGAGGAAAAAAACTTTTCTCTGTGTTTGTCTCATCACAATCATTTTAGGTTTATATACACGTATACTAGAAATATAAATGGGAACATGAGGCCCCACTTCCCTTATATATTTTTCTATAAATTATACCAACTATATATATAAACTCTCTTGTCTTTGCATCCAACAGTCAAACCCTCTCTTTTTAATCTACACTTCTAAAAAAAAATCAGCTAGATGCATTCCCCCGCTTCTTACATCCCAATATTCCACAACAAATATCACCTTTCCCTCTTCATCCTTCTCCATTCCCTCATGGTTCTAATATCGGATTGATGCTTGGTGTCTTGATGATGGGTTTAATGTTCACCACTTGGCCGATATGGCTAAGGTTAAACAATCCTGGTCGTGATCGTCAACAACATAATTCAGAGACGGATATAGAAATGGGAGACAGGAATCTTGATCAAACAGGAGATGATGATATTTGAAAGAAGTAATGAGTGACAACAAGCTTTGTGTATGGAGGGATGATGAGGAGGAGGAGGAGGATGAGTGGTAAAGTGTAGATCAAGTAATTATAATGAATGTTGCAGATTTGCTGAAGATTTTGTAGATGGAAAGATGTGTAGGGTTCTTCCAGCATGCAACCATGTTTTTCATAAATCTTGTGTTGGCTTATGGTTGATGGAAAAAAGGGTTTGCCCCCTTTGTCGCGTTTGTGTTGAAATTTAAATTTCATCAATATATATACATTGTTGTTTTGGTTTTGCTGATTTTGTTTTTTGTTTTTCCTTTTTTTTTTTGTGACATTGGATTAAGCGAAATTGGTTTAAAATGACAAATTCAAAAGTTATTTGTAAAACTAATCTTGAAAATGTCTTATTTTGAAAAAAAATGATCCTAAAAGTGCAAATATAAAACCCTTTTATGATAACTAAATCTTCATGTACATTTTGTCTCATCCCCGAAAATGTATCTTTTTGTACTTATGTTTGGATTTCCCAAAAAAAAGACTAGTTTTGCATTTTTGTTTTCTAGGATTTGTCACTTAACACATGAAGAAGTGAACTGCAAGAATAGCTTTAGTAAATTTTTATTATGTGGAAAATGTGTCGAACATCTGTTTTGGGTTTCCCAAAGGACACGGGCGTTTTTGACACGGGATTTGTCCTTTTAAACCTTAGTTAAAGGGACAAATTTTAAAAATATTTATAAAAATGACCTCTTGTAAATATAACTTTGAAAACAACACTCTTTCGGATAAAAAGTGTAAAGATAAATACCCCATTATAACTAAATCATCACTTATGGACATTTTGTCCCATTCACTATAATATAACTATATCCCATGAGCAAATTTGTCCACATCATATCTTTTTATCATCATTTTTTGGATTTTTAAAGAAAGTGATTAGTTTTACAAATAAGTTTTGTTGTTGTCCCTTATAATCAATTATCACTTTGTTTTGTATTTTTCGGAAATAGAAATGCCTTTTTCTTTTCACCCTTGAGGTTTCAAGTGGTGAAGAGGTAGGATGGAGTATGGGAGGTTTAGTTATGGTGATATGCAAAGTGAATAGATGTAAAAGAAAAAACCTTTTTGTTTTCTAATAATTTAAGGAGATATAAGCTATAATTTCATAATTTTAATTTTTGAAATATTTTTGTTACAACTATGTTTGATTAGTTACTTATAATATGACATAGAATATAAGAGTACATAATATATCTTATCCTATGGTGGTGATAAAGATAGCAGATTATCACATAACTTATTTGATCATATCTAAGAGGGCACTAAACCCGATCTTCCTAGTAGGGGGCTCACTAGCCGATCAAAGATGTATCAAGATAATATAGAATACAATTAATGGATATATATATATATATATATATATATATATTATTTGGTTGGAGGGAGGGGGTTACCCCTTACAAGCTTAAAACACCATGGTTTGCAACTCTCTTAGCCACTTCTTGCCTCCTCTATCAAGAACAACCAGATCCCTCTACCCTATGACGTAGACCGTTAGATCAAATCAACCAAACTCCTTATTTTGGTTATTTTGAGATATTATCCTTATTTTTTGGGATGTTATTTTTATTTCCCATTATTGTTTTGGGAGTATTATCTTCTTTCATATTATTGTTTTGGGATATTATTTATTTTTTCCTTTATTGTTTTGGGGTATTATTTTCTTTCCTATTATTGTTTCGGGATACTATTTTATTTCATTTTATACCAAAATTATGTCTAGGGTATAAATAGATGTTTTAAAGTTTGTTTTAGGGACTTTTATCACTTTTATCAATTTATCAATAAATTCAAAGTTTTTGCTTTACTTTGTTCTCTGGATTGAGAATTAGTATTTGGAGTGAGACGTTTTAGCCTTGTTGTTCAATCACGCTACACACTGCGTCAGGTGGTATCAGAGTGGGTTTCTCCCAATCGATGGCTAATATTGGTGCTAGTGATGGAAACCAATCCCAAGACAACGATCGGGGATTGCAGGCTGTTTGGAGGTCAATTAACGAGTTGCAACAATCAATCCAAAATTTAATTTAGCAATTGGAAACAATACAAGCACAATTACAACCGTTATTGAGTATTAGTGGATAAGAGCGTAGGACTGATGATGAAGAACATGGCGGAGGAATTGGCCCCGCTAGACCCACTTTAATCCCATTCCAAATATATGAAATCAAAAAAGGCCAACCGCCGGATTTGATGACACTTCAGATGAGGAGGCCGGCTTGGGTGAATATGCAAATCCACGTGGTAGACAAAAAGGTGGACAATAGTGGCAACCAAACGACAGAGGAGACGACGAATACAAACTAAATGTAGACATCCTCAACTTCAGTGGTGATCTTAATATTGAGGGGTTTTTGGATTGGTTGACTAAAGTGGATGTGTTCTTGACTATAAACTAATTGTATGTATGATAGGAATGTTAAATTTGTTGCTTATAGGTTAAAAGGGGAGCATCGCATGGTGGGATGTGACGAGTTAGATGAGGATGAGAGAGGGTCATGGTTCGGTTCAAACATGGCATAGGATGAAATAATTATTACTAGGTGGATTTTTACCTCCAGACTATGAACAATATATTTTTTATGCTTATCAGAGATGTACACGGGATAGCGAGAGTGTGAATGAATATACTGCTGAATTTTTTAGATTGGTAGAGAGGAATCTGTTATCAGAAATTGAGAACAAACAAGCGACGAGATATTTGAGTAGGTTGAAGCAGATTGTTAGAGATAAAATTGGGGTGAAGATGGTTTTCAATGTGCAAGAGGCTAGAAATTTGGCCATGAAAGCTGAGTTACGCATTCTGGAGCAAACTCGTAGTACTAATTATAGAAGATATGAAGGGGTAGACAATAAGGCTCCAAGTGACAATGGAAAAACACCTCTAGCCATGTCTGAAACCGTGGAGACTATTAATTTTGGTGTAGGAAAATGGAAAAGTGTAGCAGTGGAATGAGGTAAGGGTATTACTTATGTGTCTACCAAAACAGTAACCCTTATGCAAGGCCTTTCGGTGTTAAGTGCTATAGATGTGGAGAGGTTGGGCACTGTTCTAATGAATGTCCTAAACAGAAGGCAGTGAATGTAGTAGAGAAGGACGATGATGTTGTAGAGAATGAGGTGTGTAGACATGATGGAGATGATGATTATGAGGTATATGAGCAGGAAGAGTACACTTATGTGGTGAGGAAGCGCATGTTATCTTTGAAGTGCAGTGATGAGACTCAATGCCATAAGCTATTTCGCACTAGGTGTACTGTGCAAGGGAGTTTGTGTGATCTTATTATTGATAGTAGGAGTCAGGAGAACATAATAAGTAAAGACGTGGGGGAGTGGCTACAGTTAGAGACGGAAACTCACCCCAGCCCATATGTTATTAGGTGGATTAAAGAAGTTGGTGGTATTCGGGTGCATGAACGGTGTAAGGTGTTCTTCTTTATTGGCAAGTATAATGATGTGGTGTACTGTGATGTGGTGGATATGGATGCTTGTCATATTTTATTTAGGCGTCCTCAAGATGATGGATGCTAAGCACTCGCAGAATAACTCATATCAATTAGAGAAAAGGGGAATAAAATATACACTAGTGCCTTTCACTAGGAAGAACCAACCTAAGGCTTTACAAGCGGAGGGAAATAACTTTCTAACTTTTGTGCACGACCCATCTTCACTAATGGGCGAGTGTAAGGGGACCCGGGAAGTGCATTTGATGGTTGTGAAGTGAGAAGTAGAAAGTAGAGATTTAGTTGCGGCTCAAATTCCAGTGGAGGTGCAGACTTTGTTATAGGAGTTTAATGATGTGATTTCTGAAGATTTACCTACAGGATTACCTCCTTTGCGTAACATACAACACCATATATATTTGATTCCTGATGCTTCTCTTCCTAATCTGCCTCATTATAGGATGAGTCTCAAGGAGAATGAAATCTTAAAGGAGAAGGTAGAAGAGTTGCAAAGCAAGGGGCATATTCAGGCTTGCATGAGCCCATGTGTAGTTCCAGCTTTGTTGACGCCTAAGAAAGATAGGAGTTGGTGGATGTGTGTTGATAGTAGGGCGATCAACAAAATTATCATTGGATATAGATTTCCTATTCCAAGGTTGAATGATATGCTCGATCGGGCCGCTGAAGGTGATTGCGGTTTAACAAGATTGACTTGAGGAGTGGCTATCATCATATCAAAATCCGTCCAAGTGATGAGTGAAAGACAACATTCAAGACAAGGGATGGGTTGTACGAATGGTTAGTCATGCCTTTTAGGCTAACAAATGATCCTAGTACTTTTATGCGGATTATGAATTAGGTACTACAACCTTTCTTAGGAAAATGTGTAGTTGTTTATTTTGATGATATTTTGATTCATAGTAAGTCAAATAAGGAGCATGTTGGACACCTTAGGAAAGTGTTTAATGTGTTGAGGGAAAATAAATTTTATGCAAATTGGAAAAAATGTGTTTTTATGACAAACGCTTGCGTTCTCGCTATGTGGTGAGTAGTGAGTGTGGACGCCCATTTCCTAAGTGATCTCGTCACCACCGTCACCCGAAGAGTAAAACATGTGTGTCTCATATCATTAGACCCATAAGAGTAAAATGGCCACATTATCAAATAACAATCATACCACCAAAATATAATCAACTATATTGGCCATCAGTTTCAAGATACATCACTTAATACAAACTTATATTAAAATTAAGAATTAATACATGTTTTACAAAAATATATACCAAAGCCACAATCCAAATTTTCTTCTTAAAAGCGCTCTAGTGAGCGCCCGCCTTCCCTCGAATATCCCGCACTGAAATACTTTTTTGATCGGAGTGAGCAATGCCCAGTAAGTGATATCTCCTACATGGGTTACTCACTTAAGCTCATGCAATGGCAAAACACAACACACACACATTTAATTCCATGATTTCACTGACAGCCAGAGATGCCCAATCCCATGTCTCGAGCCCTCACCGACTCCCTCACACATGTTTATGTCGTGTATGAAAATCGTTTCCAAACAAAAGTATTTTTGACCAGGCAACCCTCCGATATAAATACGCTGACAATCCTCGAGGTGAATTTGTTAGGTAACTCTCCAAACAACTATGGGCCCTTCGATTGAATTGTTGGACAATTTTCCAACACAATTTCGTGACAACTTTCCGATAAAGTCTATTATTTTTAATAATTTTACAAAGACCCATCGTTTGGACAACCCTCAGATTTTATTTCTCATGCACTCACACCTACCATTCTGTGGTGCTCCCGCGCAAGATATGAAATGCATTATGTCATTTCCATACAACACATGTTAATATATTAACAAAAATCATCACACAACAACATGTTATTTATCGTAAGCAATAACACAAAATCGGCTCACATGGGCCAATAAGAAAAAAATCCGACAGTTCGACTCGACACTGTCCAATTCATCACAAATCAAGCAAATAGGACCACCCGAAGGCAGCCTCCAAACCCAGCTTGGGCTGTCTGAAACTGCCCAGAATTTCTAGCCTTCGATCTCAATCCGGAGGACCGACAACTCACAGTCATCTCAGCCCCAAACACTCCAAACAATCCAACCATTAACAAAATTCTTAAATGGGGATTAAATCAAGTAGGAGAAGACCCTTACCTCCCGGATTTTGTCGAAACTTCACAAAACCTAAGATCCATGCAGCTCTGTACTGTGAGCAATCCTTGCTCTTGGTTCATAGGAACCGACGGTCCAAAGTGGAAATCTAGGCAGAGAAGTCGGGACACTCTCCCAAAATTTGTTTCTCCCCTCCACTGCCGGATTCCAGCCCAAAAAAGAAGAAGATGCCGTTTTTTTCTTTTCATTTTATTCCCCTTTTGTCCCCTCACTAGCCACATGTCAACCTTCCATTGGTTGACTTGGATTACACCTTATCCATAATAGTGGATTTCCATCCACTTAGGAGATGCCACATGTCCACATGGGCCCCACTTGGCTCTCCCTGTTTGACTAATTCTGCACTTGACACGTGGCACACTATGAGCCACTCACCTCATGCCAAGTGTCCTGTGTTACCCTCGTTGCCTCAAAACGAAATTCGATCGCCTCCGACCACGAAATTCGACTTGGTAGCTAGATTTCACGAGACGATTCCAACGGTGAAGTCCGTTTCATCATCCGATATCTAAAAAAATTCTGGATTTTTTGACCTAAATTACCATTTTACCCTTTTTCAGAAAATTAGAATTTTCTCGGGTTTTACAGTGAGGGAATTAAAGTAGATGAGGAGAAAGTGAAGGCTATTAAGGAATGGCCTACCTCAAAGAATGTCAATGATGTAAGGAGCTTCCATGGGTTAGCCACCTTTTATAGGAGGTTCATTAAATATTTCAGTAGCATTGTAGCACATATTATTGAGTGTTTGAAAAAATGGAGGTTCCAGTCGCGAGGAGCAAGAGAACATTTTTTCTTTGATTGTGTTATAGAAGTCGAGCACAACACCTTTCTCGCATTACCAAATTTTGAGAAGTTATTTGAGGTAGAGTGTGATGCTAGTGGAATTGGTATAGGGGTTGTTTTATCCCAAGAGAAGAGGCTGATAGCTTTCTTTAGTGAAAAATTGTGCGAAGCAAGGGATAAATGGGCTACCTATGGCAAAGAATTTTATGCTATCGTGAGGGCTTTGAAAACTTGGGAGCATTATTCATAGCCAAGGATTTCATTCTCTATACTAATCATCAGGCTTTGAAGTACTTAAGTACATAAAAGCAAATTAGAAGTGATATGCATGCTAAGTGGTTAGCCTACATAGAGAAATTCTCTTATAAGCTTGTCCATAAATCAGGATAACAAATGCGGTGGCTGGATATTACAGACAAGGGCTTTGATGAGAACCTTGAGTTTGGAGATAGTAGGTTTGAGCCATGGACGAAATTGTATGAAGAAGATGATGATTTCAAAAAGGTTTAGGCTACTTGTGTGCTTACACAACCTTGTGATGATTTTTATATACATGATGGGTTTCTCAGGAAGAAGGTCATTAGAGATAAAACCATTTAATCTGTTAAGGATAGGGACTATTAGCCTAAGTTGAGAAGGAATATGACTACTATTGTGTCAAGGTGCATGTATGTCAAAGGGCGAAGGGTCTGACTCAAAACTAGGGATTATACATGCCATTACGTGTTCCTGATACTATATGGGAGGATCTTTCTATGAATTTCATGTTGGGTATGTCGCGAACTCAACGAGGTATGGATTTTCAGGTTTGCTGCGGGTTGGATGTGTTTTCTAAGATGGCACATTTCTTGCCATGTAAGAAGACTGCAGATGCATCTTCTATGGCCAAACTATTCTTTAAGGAGGTTTTGAGGTTGCATTGAGTTCCAAATACTATTACATCTGATCGTGACACTAAGTTCCTAAGTCACTTTTGGATGACTCTTTGGAGGCTATTTGTGTAAAACCCCAAAAAGTCCAAATTTTAGAGAAAGGGTAAAACGATCATTTCGGTCAAAATCCAGAATTTTTCTAGATATCGGATGACGAAACGATCTTCACCGTTGAAATCATCTTATGAAATCTAGTTACCACGTCGAATTTCGTAGAATTCCAAGATAGTCGAGATTTCACGTTTTTCGAGGCACCAAAGGTAGTACGAGACACTTGGCACATGAAGAGTGGCTAAAAGTATGCCACATGTCAAGTGCAAGATGTCTCAAACAAAAAGGGCTCAAGTGGAACCCTTAGAAGACAATTGGAAACCCATGATTGGGTAAGAATCCAAGCAAGTGATGGCGAGATAAGGTAATCCAAGAGAAGCACGAGAGGTACGATACTACTGAGAGACATCTCACTCGACCCAAGCTTGACCAAACCGGTTGAGAGAGGAAGGAAAAGGAAGAAGGAAAAAAAAAGAGTTGTAGAGAGAGAAGCTCTACTTTCTCTCTAAACTTTTCGAAGATCGGACCGGCGGTTGTAGGAGGAGCAAGAGGGAAAGTTTATCCTCGCAACTAGAGCTTCGCATCGAGGCAATAAGTGAGGAGTTTTGACAAACTCCAAGAGGTAGGGGTCTTTCTCCTACTTGGTTTAGTCTTTGGCTAAGAGCCATCCAAATGGTTGATGATTAGTGGCCTAATGGTCAGGCATTTCGCTCCCAAAGGTCTCAGACTAAGTGTCGATGCTGGCATTGTTTTCAAACGTACTTCGATCGGATTGCTCGGGCAATTTCGGTGATGAGTTGTCGCACCATTGATTGGCCCATGTGTTATTTCAGGTTATTGCTAAATTTGAATAACATGTTGGTTGTGTATAAATTATGTTAGTATATGCGCCGTACGATATATTAACATGAATTGGCATGAAAATTTAAGATATTGCATTTCATATGCACGGACAACATGTATCGTAGGGTGTAAGTGTACGATACGTGTTTCAAGGGTTGACCAACAGTTATTTATCAGAGTATGTCCACTACAATATATCGGAAGGTTGTCCACAAAATTATTTATCGGAGTATATCCACTATTTATATCAGAGGGTTGTCCATAAATAAAACAAATATCTTTGTTTTGGAAACGATTTTTCATACATGGCATAAGCATGTGTGAGGGAGCCTATGGAGGACTTGATGTACTTAGATCGGGGCATGTAGACATTCAAGTAGTGAATATGCATAATTTTGCTTTGAATGCGTGTGTGGATCATATTGCATGAGCACTTAGGTGGTGGTCAACCCACGTAGAGGACCAACTATCGGGCATTGCTCACCCCACATGGGAATAAATCATTTCAGTAATCGAAGGTACACCTAGGGATGTGACGCATCCGAGAACCTAGTTGAGAAGAAAAGGCAAGATTTGGCTTGTTTGTATTTTGTAAAAATCTGGGTAGAAAACCCAATTTTGTACTGTATAAAGAACAAAGAGCTGCACTAAACCCAGATAATACATACATTTTGGCAAGTTTTCCAGGTTCTTGTGGCCTTTGTAGTAATAAGGCAAATTTATGGAATTTTATGATATGCTAAATTATTTAGGTAAACTAGGGAAGCATTACCCATTTTCGGTGGTGTCGCGACACTGCAGTGGTGTCGCGACAATAGAGGCCGCAGTGTGCACGGCAGGTGAGCTTGCGCGCATGATCGAGGGCCTGTAAGGGGGTGGGGCGTGCTTGGGAAGGTCTGTCGTGACAGGCCTCCTTAGGCACTTTATCACGACAGAGAATTCCCCATCGCGACAGAGAAGGCTAGCCCTGTGTCGCGACATAGGCTTTGGTGTCGCGACAAGGCTTTCGGGCAACCGGGCTATGTGTGTCATGCATACGATTTTGTCGCGATAAGGCACTCCAAAGGTTAGACTGTAGTCTCGCCGCCGCGACAGAGTTCCCCTTCGTCACGACCGGGCTCGGGCTGTAATGGAGATCGGGTTCCATGTCACGACATGATCTTTGTGTCAGCGACAAGAACACTCGCGGAGTATCGGGTCCGCCGCGGCCACGTACCTTGGTGTCGCGGACAAGGTCGGGCTTACAAGCGTCACACAAGGTCGGGCTTACTACGGGTAATGCTACAGCGCCGCTCAGCGATACTGTAGCGAGAGACAGAGCGCATAACGTGCTCGACCGTGCGAGCAACACTTAGCAACAGAGCGCCTAGTACGCACAACAATGCACATAGTGTGCATGCGATGTAATCTCGCAATGCGCATTGCTCGGGCCACCGCATGGACACCGCTCAGTGGGCAATCGTTAAAAAGTACAAAACGAATTCCCCAGAAATCGGCCACAGCTTGGTATCAAAGCTTAGGTATACGATTACCTAGGGTGCTCGAGTGTGTGTATCCATAAGTTTGGTTTCGATACCAACTTCACAGTTTGATGTGAGGAATTAGGTACACAAATACCTAGGACTCGATGGGGATTGGGTTTAGATCATGCATTCATAGTGCATTTGATGGATTGATGTGTGTGTTGCATGTATGTTTGTGCTTAACATGTGTGATGAATTGTATATGGAACACTAGGGTTGAGAAACATAACCTTAGGGGTTTGGAAAACATAATGAACATGAAAATTCAATTGAAATGAATGAAAGGAGTGGTTGGCAATCAACACCACTAAGAAAAAGATGATGAACGGGTCAGTTCATGATTGCTAAGTCTATTAGTAGTTGGCATGTGCACTACTAGTTAGATTGAGATGGGAATTAAATAAATTTTGTTGCCATTTGACATGTGTAGATGGCAAGTCGAGGGCGGGGACGTAGAGGTCGTCCACGAGGTGCTAGTCAGGCACCACCTATTTTCGATCAGCAAGCCTTTTAAGAGGTTGTAGGGATTGTAGTTGCTTTCATTGCATAGCTAGTGCAGTTGGTAGTCAGGGAGATCCGAGTAACCTCTGGAGGTTCAAGTCACATCATCCTCCGATGTTTACAGGGGGAGGGGATCCGATGGTGTTAGACCATTGGTTCCGACAGATTGAGAAGGTATTGGAGGCTATGGAGATCACCTCCGATGCGACCAAGATCAGACTAGCTGCATTCCAGCTAAATGGTGGGTCCCAAGTGTGGTGGGACTGGGTCAAGACCTCTAGGGACATAAAGGCAATGACTTGGGCAGAGTTTCATGAGCTCTTTATGGGCAAGTATTTTCTGGTCACTGCTAGACATGCAAAGGCCCAATAATTCCTAGAGCTGAGGCAGGGAACGATGACAGTGATAGAGTACGTGGCTAAGTTTACTGAGTTAGCCCATTTTGCTGATAACTATGTGGCCACGGATATGGCCAAGGTGAGGAGATTTGAGAATGGGATGAAGTTGTCCATTCGGGGCAAGATTGTAGGACTCCACTTACAGGACATGGACTCTATGGTTGGGATGACTCTAACCATTGAGAAAGAGATAGAGGAAGCACGAGGCATCCGAGCTGTGGGTACTAGTGAGAAGAGGGAGGATCAGCCTTCTTCTAGTTTGAGAAAGAGGCAGAAGACTTCTGCTGCTTGAGTGTTTCAGGACGAGGCCACGGCTATCCAAGCCAAGGTCAGGTCAAGGCTTCCAGTCAGGTAGGATAAGTGACGTGTTTCCATTGCCAACAACCCGGACATATGAGGAGGACTGCCCATAGAGGCAGGGATCCTAGAGTTTCTAGACAATGTAGTCTTAGTCATCCGTGGGACAGGTGCAGGCACAGTTTATTCCTCCACACCCTAGTGTGGGTCAGAGGAACCGCATTCAGTCCTAAAGGTGTTGTATGCACCTTCTGCTATTACGTACAAGCCGAGAGGCTGAAAACGGGCCACGTAGAAAGATGCGCCCATGCCAGCGACGCAGTGGATTCAGGGAGTGTCTATGCTATCATACAACCGGGAACAGCCAAGAGATCGTCACTATACAAGGTATGTTTATGTTATCTCGCTTATGGGCAAGAGTATTATTTGATTCTGGTGCATCACATTCATTCATCGCCGCACGATTGCGGAGAGAATTGGCTAGAGGTCGACCTCGAGGTGCCCCTCAGATGCGTGAGTTCTCCCCTAGGGACTAAGGTGAGTGTAAACCTGATATGTCGAGATTGTGAGCTAGAGATCTCTGGGATTCTACTCACAATAGACCTGAGGATCATGGACATGTCAGAGTTCGATGTCATCCTTAGGGATGGACTCCGGCTGGACAGCGATATTGAGTCGCCATTGATCAGGAGCGCAGGGAGGCTACCGCGCACACATGTGACTAGCATCGTGTTACGTTTCAGGGGGATAAGCAAGATGCTTTGCCTCGAACCGTGTATGACTCCAGATGGCACAGGCAGTTGAGGGGTTGGCTAGCAAACCTTACCCTAGAAGACGAGGTAAGACAGGACTTGGGTTGCCTTGGGTTGCCTCGGGTAGTGTGCGAGTATGAGGATGTGTTCCCTACGAGCGCTATCTCCAGATTACCCCGCACGGTCAGGACTTCAATGTTGAGTTACACCCCCGGGCACGCCACCTATCTCTATGACCGCATGCGATAAGACCATAGCTGAGTCAGCAGAACTCAAGGTCCGGGACATGTGAGTTGCCGGACAAGGATTCATCGATCAATGACTTCACCACATACCCGCTTTTGTTTGCAAATAAAAAGTGATTGCACTTTCGACTACGTGATCGACATGTGTAATCAACAGGTTACGATCAAGAATCGATACCCATTGCCGAGGATTGATGACCTGTTTGACTAGTTGAGAGGAGCACGAGTCTACTCCAAGATAGACCTTCGCACTGGTTACCATCAACTAAGAGTTAGGGAGGCAGATATCCCTAAGACATCGCTTGTAGACGCGGTACGGGCACTCGAGTTCATAAAGGATGCCTGATCGACGAATGCACACAAAGATTCATGGATTTCATGTATAGGGTATTCCAACCCTATCTAGATCAGTTTTTCGTGGTCTTCGTAAATGACACTTTGATCCACTCCCAGTCTGAGGGGGGAGCATGAGTATCATTTGAGGGTCGTTCTGCAGCTTTTGAGAGACCATCAATTGTACTCCAAGTTCAGTAAGTGAGAATTTCGGCCATCGAGGTGATATTCTGGGGCACGAGTGTCGCCTTTAGCCGTGACAAAGGGACCTTAGGAAAGTCGTACTATTATGAGCTAGGAGAGACTAAGTCGCCTCTTCGAGGTTGCGCTTTATGGACAAGCCAGTATTACAAGAGATTCATTTGAGATTCACTAGCAACGCTTATGATGAGACTCGTCCAAGGAGGTCGCAAGGCGCCTGGTAGTCGTGAGGTCCGAGAACCCCCAGAGATTTAAGTCACATCATCCTCCGACGCATGTGTGGGCGGGATTCGGGCGGCCGCAGACCACTGGCTCTTGATTGAGAATGTATTGGAGGCTATGGATATACCGATGCAGCCAAGATCAAGCTAGTCAAGGCTCCAGCCAGAGGGTGAGTCTCCAAGTGTGGTTGTGACTAGGTTAAGACCTCAGTGGATTTAGAGGTGGCAATGACTCTGGGCAGAGTTTCATGGGCTCTTTATGAGCAAAGTATTTTCCAAACACCAGACATGCAACGGCCTAAGAGTTCCCGTGAGCTGGGCAAGGTGGAACGATGACAATGATGGAGTACATGGCCAGATTCAATCGAAAGCTGACGTTTCGTGATGACTATGTGGCCACAGATGGCCAAGGTCAAGAGATTTGAGAATGGATTGAAGTTGTCCATTCGGGGCAAGATTATGGGCCTCCGCCTACAAGACATGGACTCTATGGTCGAGACAGCTCTGGCCATAGAGAGAGAGATGGATGACGCACAAGGCATTCAAGATGCGAGTGTCGGTGGGAAAAGAAAGGAGGATCAGCCTTCTTCGAAGCTCAGCTTAGCGTGTTAAGGTATCTGGAAAGCCATTGTATGGGAAACTCTCCTAGACCCAGGGTGTGAGAGCTGGTTAGGATATGGTAGACATATCTGCGTTTTGATGTCATTCTGACATGATGAGCTGACAACCCATCCTGCTGTCGGCTGATCGCGACCCCGAGGCGTTATCATACCGGCACGGCCCGAGTTGCGGCTGCAGCATATGCATGTGAGCGATGAGTATGTGCGTGGAATTTCGGACGAAATTTGCTAAGGGAGAATGTAAAACCCGAGAAAAATTCAATTTTTCTAAAAGTATCAAACGGTAATTTCAGTTAAAAACCGGAAATTTTCTAGATCTCGGATGACGAAATGGATCGCACTGGCTAAATTTGTTCTGAAAATTTAGTGACGTAAAAGTTTGGCCAATTCTATGACAGCGTAATATTTTACGATTTTTCGCGAGCAAACTGGTCAATGACTTTCAGTGGATGTGGTGATTTTACAAAATCTCGGGGTTAGAAATGATTTCGGGCTAAGTTCATTTAAAATAAAGTGAACTAAAAAGAAATAAATTGTTTGACAAAACTGATCCGACAAAAGCAATACGACCATGTATCTAAAATAATAATAATAATAATAAAAGAAAAAAATGTATAAAAGTCAAACTTGTGGGAAGGAGACAGAGGGCGTGCAGAGGAGATTTTTTAATTTTTATTATTTCTTCTCTTTGCTTCTTTCTCATATTTACGAAAATCGGACCGTAGATTTTTGTCGGGGCTGAAGGCAAAGTTGATCTACGCGACGAGAGCTACGCGTGGGCACAAAAATCTTGGAGTTTAGTCAAACTCCACGAGGTAGGGAATTTTCCTACTTGTGTTATTTCTAGCCTAAAGGCTATTTAATGGTTTGGAATTTGCTTAGAGGCCGTGAAAGACCGTAAATTTCAGTCCTCAAATTTTTAGACTAAGTGTAGGAGTTTTTAGAATTTTTTAGACTATTTTCGACAGTCCGTTGAATTTCGTGACTGCTTTCGAACAGCCGATGAATTTTCGAGACCGTTGCATACCATGATGCACTTTGACTATTTTCAAGCAAATTTTACTATGCTGAGGTTTGTTTTGCCGGGACTGATGTCTTCGGGTTTCTCGTGGTGCGTTTTGGTATCACAATAATCGTTGATGAACCGCGGAAGGGACCAAGAGATGCCCTGCTTTATATGGGTCCGAGATTTGGCCATTTCAGGTGTTATTACTAGAAAATGATCAATATGAATAGTGGAACATGAAAGAGTAAATACGAATAGTGACATGAAATTATTTTTTTGTGTGAAAATGTGTATGGTTGAGTGGATTCAAAATGAATTGCTCAGGTTTGCTAATTAGCCAATGCCAGCCAATTTCAGTGTAACTGATTGGGTGAATTTGCATAACACGTTTATGTGATTTAATTATGTTAATATATATGCATGTGAATATATTAGCATGAATGTGTTGGAATTAAGATTACATTCCATACGCACTTAGCAACTCTAGAAATTAGGTGTGAGTATTAGTTGAGATCGACACTATGTTAGGTGTTTGATGGTGTGTCATGAGTATTATCGGTTGCGGAATCAACACCTCAGTAGGTGTCGGGACGGTACTCGACGCACAAGACAACGTCCAAATGAGTCGCATCGGTTAAGCAAATGAAACAATTTCTATTGCATTTGCGCACCGGGGCACCCTAGAACAATAGGAGTGAGTGCACGAGGTTTCTTGAGAGAATTGTTCTGAGGGTTGGACCAACAATATTATTTATCGGAGTGTGTCCACTACAACACTGAGGGCTGTCCATATAATATCAATCGCCTGAGTCTCCGCTCAATCGATATACATCAGAGGGTTGTCCACAAAATAGATTATCTGAGTTCATTCCACTATTTATAATTCCGAGGGTTGTCCACGGTTAAAAACAAATACCTTTTGTTTGGAAATGGTTTTCATTCATAATGCTAATGCATGTTCGAGGGAGTCAATGAGAACTCTCGATACGATGCGTAAGAGACCCGCGATATCATACCAGATGGTGTAAGAGACTGTGGCATCAAATTCGAAAAGTTATGTTGCTCAAAGAAGACACGGTCATATTTATCACACACTCAGGTCAGGTGATAGATCCTGGATCGACTCGAGATTCACGCCCATCGTGACACTTGCATCGTACTGTCTGAGGGCCTCGAGCACTTAGGTCATCGTAATACCAGCGTGACGCTTGTCACGCTTGGTGTATGGATGTGAGACTAGCCTGAGTGACTCAGATATACAATACTCCAATGACATATTGAGTGATGGTGCCGACGAGGGCTCGATACATGGAGCATGGTGAGTCGAGTCTCATTCATGCATGTAGATCGTGACATGTGTATGTCAAAGACTGACGTGTGTTTGATTATCCGACCATTGCATGTGCACTTAGCGGAGTAGCCCGTGAGGAGATTATCACTACCGGGCTTTCTCACCCCGTCAGCGACCCCCTTTCAGTACTGTGTCGTGCGATGGTCGACCCAAGACTGGACCCACACATATGAAGAAAGCCGGATTGCATTAATATATATTTCTGGTAAAATATATATGGGTTGTAATTATTTGTATAAGAGCCGGATGTAATTTAAACCTTTATGACTATGGTTTTATACTATGTGCTATATGCTCAGTATTGATGCAGGGCCCGCGGCCATTATTTTACTGTGACATACCCTGTGTGGTCAATGTAAAACCCGAAAATTCAATTTTTCCAAAAAGCAAAACGTAATTTTGGCTGGAAACCGTACCTCTGACCGATGACTAAACGACCGCGCCATTAAAATTACCTCGCTGAATCTATGCGACCTAGAAAAAGTTTGCCAAATTTCCGAGACAAAGTTGAATATTTACGATTTTCTCGCGATAAGTCGTCAAGGATTTCGTGCACGATTGCATTTAAAATCAACGCAACGATTTTGTTTCATTTAAAATAAAGTGAACTGAAAAGAAATAAATTTTTTCGGGATAAAAACGGACCAAAATAAAGCAATATGAACTATGAATATCAAATAATAATATAATAATAAGAATAATAATAATAATAAACGAAAATAAAAATAAAAACAAAAGTCAAAAAGGCATGAGGCCATTTTTTGTTCGGATACAGAGAGAGCGTCTAAGAGAAAAGTTTTTATTTTTTATTTCTTTATTCACTTCTTTCTTAGATTCCTCTTTTACACACAAAAATCAAGAAAGTAAAGGCCGCGTATCAAATCGGACCACGTGTTTCGTCATCACGCAGCCGACCACGCGATTTAACTACACAGGATTCACTAAAAAGTCGATACAAACCCGCGGAGGTAGGAATTCTTCACTTGTAAGTTTCTACCCTAAAGGCCATTTAATGGCCGCTGATTGGCTTAGAGGCCGTGAAAGGGGTTATAAATTACGTACTCAAATTTTTCACCGAGTATAGGAATTTTAAAATTTTCGAGATTGTTTTCTAAAGTCCCGCTTAATTTCGGATTGTTTTCAAATGGTCTGGGCCGAATTCTTTGGGATTGTTTTGCATACTATGACGTATCTTTCGGACTATTTCGTGCAGTTCCTGACCCGTGTCAGGCTCGGTTTTGCTCCCTGACTGATGTCTTCGGGTTTTGTGGTGTGTTTTGGTATCATAATATTCGGTGATGAACCGTGAAGGGACCAAGAGGTGCCCTGTTTTATATGGGTCCGAAATTTAGGCCATTTTGTGTGTTATTACTAGAAAATGAATAACGTGAATCATAAATAGTAACATGAATAGTAAATTATTTTTGTGCGGTGTCGTGTATGGTCGAAAGTGATTCAAAATGAATTGTTTCAGGTTTGTTAATTAAATTTCATGTGAGCTAATTTTGGCGTAATTGATTGTGAATTTGCATAACATGTTTATGATTTAATTATGTTAATATATATGCATGTTAATATATTAGCATGAATGTGTTTCGAATTGACACTATGCACCATATGCACTTAGGTAACCTAGAAATTAGGTGTGAGTGCATAGTTGAGATCGACACTCGTGCTAGGTGTTTGATGGGGTGTCGTGAGTACGGTTATGGACAACACGCTAAGTAGTATGTTGATTAATGGGCTTGATTAATAAGACAACGCCCAAATGAGTCGCACGTTAAGGAAATGGAAATGGCCTCATTCCATTTCATACGCATTTGGGGCACCCTAAACAATAGGAGTGAGTGCATGAGGGTGGTTTCTTAGAGAATTGTTTCGAGGGTCGACCAACAATATTATTTATCAGAGTGTGTCCATTACAACATCGGAGGGTTGTCCATATATAAAATATCCATCAAGTTTCTGAGTCGGCCCAATTGATATACACGAGGGTCAGCTCCATATAATATCAATCGGTCGAGTCTCGCCTAACCCGATATACACGGAGGGTTGTCCACAAAATAGATTATCTGAAATCCTGGCTCCACTCATTTATATTCCGAGGGTTGTCCACGGTTAGAAACAAATACCTTTGTTTGGAAATGGTTTTCATTCATGGCGTAATGCATGTTCGAGGGAGTCATGAGAACTCGAGGCGTATTGCAAAGAGAACCTCAATATCATAGTTCCAGAGGGTGTAAGAGGACCGCGCAGATCACCCGAAAAGTTATGTTGCCCAAAGAAGACACACGGCCTTATCACATAGACTTTGGGTCAGGTGGATAGGAGTCGGGATTGACTTGGGATTTGTTGCCCATCGACACTTCAGATCGGGGTAATGGAGCCGGTGGAGGGCTCGACTGGGTCATCGGGTAATACCAGCTGGGATGGGCTTGTCACAAAGCTTGGCATACATGTGAGACGAGCCTGAGTGACTCAGATATATTACTCAATGACATACTGAGTGATGGAGCCGCGAGAGCTCAGCATATGGGGGCATGGTGAGCCTAGTCTCATTCATGGCATGTAGACATTCGTGCAGACACGGGTATGTCAGACTGGATGCGTATTTAATTATGCGACCATTGCATGTGCACTTAGTAGGAGGAATTCCTGGTAGAGATTATCACTACTCGGGCTTTGCTCACTCCCATCGTGGGACCCCCGTTCAGGTACAGTCAAAGTGCACGGGCCAATTCGCATTTGGGACCACATATGAAGAAAGCCGACTTGCGGGCTTTGATTTTCAGATAACATGTATTAGAATGTATATGTTTGTATAAAGAGTAATTTATTAACTCTTGAAACTATTGGGTATAGTTAGGATATATTTTGTGAGTGATGATGCAGGGGCCCAAGTGGCCCTTTTTACTCATTTTAATTGTTTATGAACCCGATGTGGTCATGAGATCGATTATCGGGACAGGTCAGGATGCGGCAGTAGCCCCGCACAAAGCCGAGACTCGCCCGATTTTCGTGTGAGTCGTGGCCTGCCAGGACACAGGTGGCAAACCTAGGAAATTTGCTAGATCTCGGATGACGACACGGATTGCGCCGTTGAGTTCATCTCGCGAAATCTAGGTACACATTCAAATTTCGTCGCATTTCGAGACAGTCAAGATTTGCACGTATTTCGAGGCAAATTGGACAAATGAACGAATGACAAGTGGCATGAAGTCCCACACCACATGGATACATGCTGGTAGACTACGTGTCTAGAGAAAGTGGTCTTGCATAAGGGTAAATGTTAGTGGATGCTAGGTGTCTTGGATAGGCTTTGCATGAGGAATTTAGTGGGAAGAAAGGTGGGTTAGGAGACAAGTGGAAAGTTAGGTGTCAAGAGACTTAGACGTAAGATACTCTCTAAACCAAACCGGTTCGTGGAAAAAGGAGAAGGGAGAAAGAGTGTTTCAAGTTCTGAGGGAAAAAGAAAGGAGAAAAGAAAAAAGAAGGAAGGAAAGGAAGAAGGAGAAAGCAAACAAAGAGAACCAAAGGCAGGATTGTCTCGGTTTCCACGGTGCCGTGGAGTTCGCCACAAATTGCTTGACCGGCACTCCAACAGTAGGGACTTCTCCTACCATGGTTATATCTTGTCTAAGAGTTGTTTGATGACGTGAAGGTTAATCCATGCAATGAGCTAGGATGACGACAGTTTCTGAAGAGAAAATGTTGGTGTTAGAATTCGTTTTGTTTATCCATTTTTACAAGATTAAACTGAGAGACGGCCTTGTTGAAACCGGGTTTATTTAAATTTGGAAATGGCTTTGTTAAAACTAATTTTATGGGGATTAAAATCTGGAAATGGCCTTGTTGAAACTGATTTATTTAAATCTGGAAATGGCCTTGTTGAAACTGATTTTATATGAGAATTAAAATCTGGAAATGGCCTTGTTAAAACTGATTTATGTGAGGATTAAAAATCTGGAAATGGTCTTGTTGAACCTGATGAGATACAAGCATGATATGTTGTATGTGTTTGGTGTATGGTTGATTTGCATGACTAACATGCAGGATTTTCTGGGTTTTTAGACTGAAGAAGATATCAGCTTGGTACTACGCTTGAATGAAAACATGCAAAACTTTCGGGTTTGCATCAAGAGATATCATTGGTGTATGGTTGATCAATGATGACTAACATGCAGGATTTTTTACGGGTTTTTAGATCAAGAAAACATCAGTTTGGTATTATAGTTTGAATGAAAACATGCAAAATTTTCTGGGTTTTAGACCTAAGAAACATCAATTTGGTGAATGGTTGCTCGTGATGACTAACATGCAGAAATTTTTTCGGGGTTTTTTGCATGTGCGAAATATCAGTTTTCGGGAGTATTATTGCTTGCATGAAAACACGCAGAATTTCTCGTTTTTGCACTAATGAAAACATCGCTTCGCATTATAGTTTGAATGAAAAATTTGCAAAATTTTCCGGGTTTAGACTGAAGAAACATCGCTTGGTGTATGGTTGCCCGCATGACTAACATGCAGAAATTTTCGGGTTTTAGATTAAGGAAATATCGCTGGTGACACGCTTGCATGAAACATGCACTTCTGGTTTTTAGACTAAAGAAAACATCAGTTTGGTATTATTGTTTAAATGAAAAACATGCAGAATGTGTGAATATACATGTTGATATGTGCATGTTGATGATTAACATGATGCTTAAAATAAAGCATAAATGATATATATGTTGCATGTAGTTTTTTATTATGCATGTAATAACATGCAGATTTTTATGCGTTGGCATTAGCATCAAGATGTGCAAGGGACATCGTGAAAAAAAAAAAAATTTGGGTGTGAGTGCATGACATGGATTCAATGAATTTGAACTGAGGGTTGTCCAAAAATATTAATTTCGAAGGTTGTCCACCAAATTTATCTGAGTCATCTAAAAAATGAATATCTGAGGGTAGTCCACATTATTATCTGGAGGGTGGTCCAAAATTTTATCTGAAAGTCCATTCAACTAACTCATGAGAGCTAAAACAAAAATCTTTTGTTTTAGAAATGATTTTATTGTACATGGAAAAATGCATGTGTGAGGAAATCAGTAAGGACTTCGAAAGCATGGGACATAAGCATGTGTGCATTCATATAGTGACACGATGTTGATACGAATGATCGCGGTGTTTGTTTACATAGTGTCATCAGATTTCACTTGTATGAGTAACCCTAGTAGGAGGATTTCACATCGGGTATAGCTCACCCCAAGGCCGCGGAAAAACCAAAGCTCGTGCATCGAGGATACACCAAGAGAAGGTGCTCATCAAACCCGAGAGGTGGAGGAAGCTTAGGAAACAATTTTCTTCAAAATATTTTGTAGAACACCGGACTGTATTCAAATTTTTTTGATGTACCCGGAAGAAACTCGCTGCATCTAAATGTAATGAAATTGTAATTAAACTAAGTGTTTATTTTTAATACAATTTGATGAAGCTTATGTAAGTTTGCTGGTAAGTTCTGGTAGTTTTTAGGATAAAAAGATTACTGGAAGTGAGAAATCACAGTGCACTGGAAGTGTGGAAAATGTAGTAAAAAGCCTTAGAATAGGCTACTGTAGGTTTTGGGTTGTGACTGAAATTCTAGGTTGCGACCATTTTTTTTAGTTAGTTGCAACCAAACTTCCACAAAGGTCGGGCAGAAAGACTGTTGTAACATCGTTCATGAACAAAGGTTCACGCTATCAAGCATAAAATGAAAAAAAAATGGGACATAATACTCGAAATTTAATAATAAATATACATAAATGACCCCCAGGGTTTGGGGCGTCATAGGAATGACCTGTGCGAGAAGGCATTCCAAGAGTTGAAGAGGAGGCTTACTTCATCTCCTATTCTAATAGTCCCAGAGAGGGGGCAGAGGTACACAATGTATTGTGATGCCTCGAAGGCCGGACTGGGATGAGTTTTGATTCAGTCCGAGAGGGTAGTAGCTTATGGTTCCTACTAGTTAAAGAATCATAAGAAGAATTATCCCACACAGGACATGGAGTTGGCGGCCATAGTCTTTGCTTTGAAGATCTGGCACCACTACCTATATGGCGAGCAGTTTGAAGTGTATTCATATCACAAAAGTCTTAAATAAATCTACACGCAACGGGACCTCAACATGAGGCAACGCATGTGGATGGAGTTCTTAGAGGACTATGACTTCACTTTGCATTACCACCCTAGTAAGGCAAATGTAAAGGGTCGATGCACTCGCCTAAGTCACTGAGCATCACTAGCATAGCTTCCCGGAGGCGTATACCCGCACTACGGGACGTCGCCATAGTGGCCAACGAAAGTGTGCCTGTGGCACGTTAGGGAGTTTGGTAGCTATGTCATCCCTATTGAGCAGAGTGATTGAGTCCCAGGAACAGGACGCAGAAATAGTGTCCATCGTGACGTAAGGTCACTATACAAGTTATATATTGACCATCCATGTAGATGGTAGTCTTTGGTATGGAGGACGGGTAGTGGTTCCCCAGTTGACAGACCTGACAGATGAGATCCTCAGGGAGCTTCACTACTCCCGATTTACTGTGCATCTAGGTGGCACGAAGATGTATCATGATCTTCGTCGCCAACACTACTGGAGTGGGATGAAGAGACACAACGAAGACTTTGTTCAACGATGCCTCATGTGTCAGCAAGTTAAGGCCGAAACGGCACGCCAGGCTACTCCGTACCATTAGAGGTGGTTGAGTGGAAGTGGAGCACGTCACGATGGATTTTGTGACCCACTTTCCAGACACTCCGTGATTTTCTAGCAAATGCGTACTACCTTCAAGACCGAGGAATTCAAATGGCCAGATATCCGAGAGATCGTCTCGGCCATGAAGTGCCAATGTCCATAGCTCCAGATGTGAGATCCCATATTTACGGCTCACTTTTGGAAGAGCTTCTAGAAGGCCATAGGGACACGGTTGACGATGAGTATAGCGTTTCATCCTCAAACGAATGGTCAGTCGGAGCGGACCATACAAATTTTAGAGGACATGCTGCGAGCATGCGTCCTGGATCATAAGGGCAGCTGGGAAGAGCACTTACCCTTTGTGGAATTCACCTACAACAACAACTATGAATCAAGTATACATATGGCACCCTATGAGGCACTATATAAGAGGTCATGTCGATCACCGATTTGCTAGACCGAGGTGGGAGAGAGCTCCATCATGGGTCCAGATCTGATTAGAGACACCTCTGAAAAGGTGGGTTTGATACGAAAGCATCTTCTCACGGCTCAGAGCTGGCAGAAGAGCTACGCTGACAAGCGACGCCGACCTCTAGAGTTCGAGGTTGGTGATCACGTCTTCTTGAATGTGATGCCTAAGAGAGGAATGGTCAGTTCTATAGTTTAGGAAGCCGGTCGCCGAGGTTCATCGCCCTTCTGAGATACTCAAGAGTGGGCACCGGTGAAGCGCACCGGGCTGGCTTTACCGCCTAGCATGTCAATTGTTCATGAAGTGTTCCACGTCTCCATGCTCCGGAAGTATACTCTAGATCTAGCTCATGTAGTGGATTGAGGAGAGATTACTGTTGACACAGATGGGACCTTCGAGGAGGGACCAGTGCGTATCATGGATAGTCGATATCAGGTTTTGCGACGCAAAATCTTGAGGCTAGTGAAAGTGTTGTGGCAACACCGTTGGAGTGGAGCAGGCAACTTGGGAGCGTGAGGACACGATACGGGCCACCTATCCCTTCTTGTTTAGGGATGAAGGTACGTGGTTTAGTCATTTAATAATTAAATTACTAGTTTACATGCATGACATAGTGCACGTTGCATATGTTTGCGAAGCCGACGGATTGCAAAATTTTGGGACGAAATTCTTTTAAGGGGAGAAGAATGTAAAACCTAGAAAGTCCAAATTTTCTAAGAAATGGTAAAACGGTAATTTTGGTCAAAAATCCAGAATTTTTCTAGATATCGGATGACGAAACGATCTTCATCGTTGAAATCGTCTCGCGAAACCTAGTTACCACGTCGAATTTCATCGAATTATTAGATAGTCGGGATTTCATGTTTTTCGAGGCACCAAGGGTAGTACGGGACACTTAGCACATGAAGAGTGGCTAAAAGTATGCCACGTGTCAAGTGCAGGATGTCTCAAACAAAAAGGGCTCAAGTGGGACCCCTTAAGAGACAAGTAGCAACCCATGATTGGGTAAAAATCCAAGTGGCTGGATGAGGAGATAAGGTAATCCAAGAGAGCCAATGAGAGGTTGACATGTGGCAAGTGAGAGGACATCTCACTCGACCTAAGCTTAACCAAACCGATTGAAAGAGGGAGGAAAAAGGAAGAAGGAAAAAAAAAAGAGAAATAGAGAGTTGTAGAGAGAGAAGCTCTACTTTATCTCTAAACTTTCCAACGATCGGATTGGCCGTTGCAGGTGGAGCAAGAGGGAAAGTTTATTCTCGCAGCTAGAGCTTTGCATCGAGACCGAAAGTGAGGAGTTTTGACAAACTCAAAGAGGTAAGGGTTTTTCTCCTACTTTGTTTAGTCTTTGGCTAAGAGCCATCCAAATGGTTGATGTGTTTGTGGCCAAAATGGTCGTGCATTTTAGTTCCAAAGGTCTGGGACTAAGTGCTGGGATTTTAAGGACTGTTTTCGAACAAATTCAGATTGATTGTTCTGGGTACTTTTGATTAGTTTGTCGAACTGGCCGATCGCCCAGCGGTGTTGCTCAGGGTTATTGCTAAACTAGAATAACATGTTGGTTGTGTATAAATTATGTTAGTATATGCATGCTTGATATATTAACATGAATTGGCATGAAAATGGCCTATTGCATTTCATATGCACAGGGACACCATAGAACAGTAAGTGTAAGTGCATGACATGGTTTCGGAGGGTTGACCAACAGTTATTTATCGGAGTATGTTCACTACAATATATCGGAGTGTTGTCCACAAAATTATTTATCGGAGTATGTCCACTATTTATATCGGAGGGTTGTCCATAAATAAAACAAATATCTTTTTTTTTGGAAACGATTTTTCATACATGGCACAAGCATGTGTGAGGGAGTCGGTAAGGACTCGAGGCATGAGATTGGGCATGTAGACATTCAGGAATATGCATAATTTTGCTTGAATGCGTGTGTGGATGCCATTGCATGAACACTTAGGTGGGGAGTAACCCATGCGGAGGATTCAACTACCGGGCATTGCTCACCTCGTCAGGGGAACAATCCATTTCGCATAATCGAAGGTACACTCTGGGGATGGACGATCCGAGAACCTAGTGGAGAAGAAAAGGCCAGATTTGGCTTGTTTGTATTTTGTAAAAATCTGGGTAGAAAACCCAATTTTGTACTATATAAAGAACAAAGAGCTGTAATTAAACTCTTTTTGTATAATACATACATTTTGGCAAATTTTCCAGGTTCTTGTGGCCTTTGTTACTAATAAGGTAAATTTATGGAATTTTATAATATGCTAAATTATTTAAGGGGTAAAATGGGGGAAGCTACTGCCCATTTTCTGTGTGGTGTCGCGACACTGCAATGGTGTCAATGACAGTAGAGGGCTCTGCACCGCATCGTATAGGCTGCGGCCCAGCGCATGACCGGTGGGTCCAAGCAGAATCGAGGGCGTGCGCTTAGCGCATGGCGCGAGGCGTGTTGAGAAGGCCTATCGCTACAAGCCTCGCACTTTATCGCTGAGCAGAGAATTTCGCCGCAACAGAAGGCTAACCTTGTCTCATGACAGAGGGGCTTTAGTGCTGGCGGCTGCGGCTTTGGGTGTTGGGCCGTGCGTGTAGCTTAATACGCATTTTTTATCGCTGACGGCGGGCACTCTAAAGGTGAGATCGATTCTATCGCCGCATGCAGTCGCTCGTCGCCACTGAGTCGGGCTGTATGGTGATCGGTTCCTTGTCGCGACATGATCTTTTGTGTCGCGATAGCGACACTTCAATGGGCGATCAACCGCCATGGCGTGGCTGCTAATTAGTGTCGCGAACACGCCTTTGGTGTCAATGGCGTTACCGGGCTTGCGGCGCGGTGTCGCTGATACGCACGCCGTGTTTCCAACGACGCCATCGGGCACGCCAGTACTGCGCGAGGCGTAGCCGCAGCCGCGTACGACTCATGCAACGGTGGCAACGCGCCAGAAGGTGCATGCGACAACCTCGCAATAGTGCAATCGCGGTTATGTAACCAAGCCGGGGTCACTATACATGGACACACCGCTCATGAACACTATTCATGGCACTTTAAAGCTGCCCACATTGTCTGACCCCGGGACTGGGGCGCTATAATTTTACTCATCATTGAACTTCAATACTACAACACATCCACAGACAAATGGGTAGACATAGGTTGTTAATAAGACTTTGGGTAATCTTATTCGGAGTATTTGCACGGATAGACTAAAGCAATGGGAATTTTTCATAGCACAAGTGGAGTTTGCCTATAACAACGTCGTTCATAGTGTAATAGGTAGATCCCCGTTTTCCATTATATACATGAAGTGTCCTAATCATGCTTTAGATTTGGTGAAGTTCCAAAGGTCCCTAGTCTTAGTGTAGCAACTAGTGATTTCGAAAAGCAAGTTCAAGAGGTGCAAGCAAATGTCAAGAACAAGTTAGAGAAGGCTAATGCAAAGTACAAGATGGAGGCAGATAAGCATAGACGAAGAAAGTATGGACCATACCAAATTGTTAAGAAGATCAACAATAATATTTATGTGGTTGACTTGCCAACTTGGATGGGAATTTCAAAGAACTTCAGTGTTGTTGATCTTACCTTGTTCCAACCATATATGAATCTTGGATATTCAGAAGGTAACTCGATGACGAGTTTCCTGCAAGTGGAGGTGACTAATGCCGTTAGATCAAATCAACCAAAATCCTTATTTTGGTCGTTTTGAGATATTATCTTTATTTTTTGGGATATTATTTTTATTTTCCATTATTATTTTGGGAGTATTATCTTCTTTTCTATTATTGTTTTGGGATATTGTTTCTTTTTTCCTTTATTGTTTTGGGGTATTATTTTCTTTTCTATTATTGTTTTGGGATATTATTTTATTTCCTTTTATACCCAAATTATGTCTACGGTATAAAGAGATGTTTTAGAGTTTGTTTTTAGTGGACTTTATCACTTTATCAATTTATCAAAAAATTCAAAGCTTTTGCTTTAATTTGTTATCTCGATTGAGAATTGGTCTCTGGAGTGAGACGCTTTATCCTTGCTTTTTTCGATCAATCAGGCTACCACGCCACCATGTCTTCCATCACTCAGTCTAACGATAGGTCCTGATAATGTTCCTCAATTATATTTTGATTTCCCATTCGATTGATGTGAGGGTTCTAGAATTCTAGGGAGTGATTCACCTTTTCTCTTTGTATCTATTCAGTCTTGTATTACCCATTACAACCCAATGTTCCGTCTCAAATCGCGCCTCATTAGCTTCGAGGTCCGGGCCCCTCATGTCGCATCGCTGGATCGGTCAGTCCCTTTCCTTCTTCCCCTTGTTAGTCAATGTGCTATGCACCTGATGTTTATCGATTAGTGGTCAAGATATTCTATGGTCCCCATTTGATCTTGCACTTGAACATTAGGTCTTTTCCCTTTACTCTTATTATTGCGTGATGTATGGGTGTTTTCCCCCTCCTTATAGAATATTCTACCAGCTTCCCTTTCCTCATTCAGATCTTATGAGATCTCTCCCTCATCCGTCGATATGCTTGCATCAAAATGAGATACCCTTCCATTTGAATTCTAACTTTTCATAGGTTAAGGTCCACTGCTCTTACCTTTCCCATACCTCTCTCCCATATCTTCCTCGTAATACCGACTGCTTTGATGACGATGAACTCTACTCGATGCTAACATCCATGGCCCATAGTTATCAATAACTTCCGGGTTAATTAGTAGATTCTGATTCCTTTTCGTAATCTTCCTTGATCATTACTAGGTTGTCGCCCCCATGACGCCAATCCCGCTTCCTTCCAAGCCGCCTTATGGTGTCATTTTTTGCTTCAATGGGCACTATTCTTCCAAATTTCATTGAATCTATTTTTACAACTAAAACACACTAAGTGCATAACTTTATAATAAATTTTCCTTACTCGCTACTTCAAGTTGAAACATAGAGATCAATGACTTTTCCAAATCAATTTCCATGCACATATGGGCAAAATGACCCGGCCTTTTGAGTAAGGATGTGCCTTCATCAATTTTGACAGGCTTACCTATCATCTCTCCAACTTTCATGAGAAAGCTCATGTCATAATACTCGATGGGTAGACAGGGAATCCTCACCCAAACAAGGAGGTTTTTCAGGTTGTTCTGATCAGGGTCGAAGTTCGGCTTGATCGAACAGTAAGGTAGTGATTGAAGATCATCCACGGTTTGTTGTATTTTGCGAAATCATAATCTTCTATTTTAGTAAACTTAATTAAGAAAAACATGGTATCCATTTCCACTAGGTATATCACGCTTTCTGCTTCCATAAGGAAGTAATTCTCTAAATGCTGGGTTTTGTATCTTATAGATCGGCTAAGAAGTTTTATAATCAGCATTTGTCTCTATGGCTTCCTAATTCTACCTTTCTCTTCTTTTGAGAGTCATAGCTTCAAGCAACAAGGGTCCTCATTTTCTTCCAGTTCATTCTATTTGTCATCCAAGACCTAGTCATTCAGATCCTTCCTGCGCATTGTTAGCCTACAAATTCAATCGCTTGTCTCGTAAAGAGAGATGGACTTGTTCCTTCCCCCAAAATGTCCACTTCCTCCCTAATTCTTTTGTTACTTCGATGAAGAAGGTCTTCTTGTTTGTCTAACTTTGCATGGGAATATTAAGTCTCAACTTCCATGACAACTATTCTTCTTAGTGTTTTTTATAATTGGATGGCGAGATATAGTATTCATACTTTTTAATATTTCTTCCATGCATAATTTCATTACGCCTACCAAGTGGTAACGCTCAACGTTTCAAAAGCCACAAGATAGGAAGGGGGTCTCGGTTCAAGTCCTAGTGAGAATAGTTTACTATATTGTAACTAAAGTGTTTAACTTTCAAAAAAAAAAAAAAAAAAATCTTCCATGCATATAAGATAATTTAATCTCATTCACACTAAGTAATACATAAGATATAAATAAATTTAGTTTTGTTGTCGATTTTTTAATTCTTTGGACAAATTATTACGTAAAATTTTATGATTATATATATATATATTTGAGAGGAAAATAATGTATACTATTGAATATAGCATTTTATGATAATATATCTATTATGATTATATCCAATTATATACTGTAGTAAATCATATCTTAATATAGGTATTTTTTAGGATATGATATCATATTATAGGATGTGCATATTTATACTATTACTGTGACCTGAACATAGGCTAACTATTAGACTTAAAAGAGTATATATTTTAGTCTTTATTTATCTTTGACAGATAATAAAAATTACAACTTTGATAATTAAAAATTAATCATCTAATTTTGTTAAAGATAAATTATAAAATACTAAATTTGTAATTAATATTTCGAGAACTTGTGGATGGTCATTTGTAATGATGTATAACTTCCCTCCTTCATCCTTCTAAGCCCTAGGTAGGTCCGCCATTGATTGTGAACTATTTCCAAGAACAAAATTTTATGTGAAAACTAAAATATAAAAACATATTTTAAACCTGCCTTTAAAGTATTGTATAATTAGGTATTATAGATTTAAAAGCTTTATAAATTAAAAAAAAAAACTACTAAAAGCACTTTAAACTTGCTCTAGAAAATAACTAATTTCCAAAACAAATTCTATAAAAAATAAAAAAAAAAATTATAAGAAGTTTTTCAAACACGAAAATAAAACCCTGCTTTTCCCCTTGTTTTAATGTATATAAAACTATTTTCAAAAAAAAAATTATCATAGAGTTACAAAATAAAATAAAATAAAATAAAAACACAGATGCCCTGTAATGACAAAAAAATAAAATAAAATAACTCAATTCAACTTTTTAACTAGAAGGCTAGATCCTATTTCGCGTTTCATGTTCATAAAGTTGAAATTTGACAAGCATCTTCAACTGAAATCTAATAAATCAATTTTGGTTCTTCATTTGCAAACTCTTTTTAGCTAAGATTTTGTTGACAGTTATGCCCCCACTGAAACTAAGTACTGCTAAACCATTAAGCTATAGATCGGACATGCATTATCTTTTGCCCCCTCAAGTCTAAATCCTAGCTCCGCCCTAGAAGACCGCTCTATTAGTCAACATCACCTTTATAGTCAACAAACTGCCGTAATTCATGTACCTTCCATCGACCACTCCTTGGGGTGCTGCCAGCCTGCCAAAAGGCTTTTACAATATCTTGTTGAGACACTTTCTATTAGCCTCCTTATTAAACGTCATAGTTCTTCTGTTCATGCTTACTTCGCTATCAACTGGGCCGCTAACACAAATGATCGTACTTCAATCGATGTGTTGTTTTCCTTGGTCCTAATCCAGTTTCTTGGAGCTCCAGAAAGCAACGCACTGTTGCTCGCTCTTCCATTGAGGCAGAGGATTGTTTGGTTGCCGCCACTGCTTCTGAACTACAATGGGTCAATCATCTTCTATATGAAACTCGCTGCTCAAATCTTCATCTGTCAGCACTAAAATTCCGTAATCTTTCAAAATTAAGAAATAGTCATTTAAAAATTCAAAATTTTCTGGGATCCCGCATTTACCTAAACGGACTTCACCATCGAATCGCCTCACCAAATCTAGCTAACACATCGAATTTCACAAATTCGAGACAAGAAGAATTTCACGCTTTTCGGCACACCGAAGATCGCGTCATAAACGGCTTCCGAGAGACATGATATGACAAAAGTCACCCACTACACGTGACCTACGCTGACATATCGCATGACTAGTAAGAGGATGAGAGATGAAATCCGCTTAGCTGCTTCTTCTCAAAACACAAAATCAAGACAAAAAGTGACACAAGTAGAATTATTTGAAAGTTTAATGGAGCAAGATGTGCTCAAATAGCCGACCTTTCTCCAAACAAAAGAACAAAAACGAGTAGAGGGCTGGATTTAGGTGCAGTGGCTGGGATTTTTCATTTTTAAAGAGAGAAGAAGCTCCTTCTCTCTAGATTTTCGGCCTTTCGAATCGTCGGTTCTCGACGGAGCAAGAAGTAAAGTCGTTTCACGCTGCATACGCGCGGATTACCGACATGGAGTTCGACAACCCAAGAAGTATGATCTTTTCCTACTTGGTTTATTCTTTAGCTAAGAGCCATGTTTATGGTTAGGATATTCTTAGGCTTCACTTAGTCAGGAATTCTGGCCTCAAAAGTCCTTGAATCCACGGGGAAAATCCTAAATTTGCGGCCGTGAACAAAGTAATTCGAGGGTTTCACCAAGGTTTTCACATGAATAGTGACGTGATTTTCGGTGTGAAAAATGTGTTTTGTATGATTCAAAAAAATGATTTGCTTGTGTTTGCTAATTAGCCCATGTGAGCTAATTTCGTGTTATTGATATGAAAATTGAATAACATGATTGTTGTGAGTACCATGTTAATATATGCATGTGAATTATATTAGCATAAATTATTTGAATTTAAGATAACGCATTCCATACTTAAAAGAGCCTATAAAGAAGAAGAGGTCCAGTAGACATGAAACGAAACAAAAAATGAAAATGTTCCAGGAAAGGAATTTCACCCCAAGATTTTCCGAGAATTATGTCAGAGATTGCTCCACAATTCACGTCGGAGGGCCCATGAATTGTTTCGGAGGGTTATCCATCGTATCGCCTGAGTAGCTATCCAAATGGGACTCGCCTGGAGGTTGTTCATCATTTTACCGAAACTCGAGAATGTTTTCAAGAACAAATAGCTTTGTTTTTGAAAATCGGGACATTTTACTCAGATTCTGCTTTAGCATATGTGGTGAGGGAGTCGGTGGGGACTCGAGACATGGGTTTGGGCATGCAGACCGAGTAGGTTCATGAAATTGCTTGAATGTGATTGTTTGTCATGGCATGTGCACTCGCGGGCGTAACCCTGGCAGTGAAATTATCACATCGGGTTCTGCTCACCCTCGTCGAGGATCACCATTTCAGGCGTACGAGCGCACGGCGGACGGCGCTCACTGTAGGCTGAGTTTAGAAGAAAGTTCGTTATGACTCGAAGATTTTTATTTTTTGTATAACATGTATTAGAATTGTAAATTTTAATATATGTTGAATTAAGAGTAATGTAAAAACTCTCAACCATGTAGTATATTTCGTCAGGATATATATTTTGTGCGTATTGATGCAGGACCCAATTGGCCATTACTTTACTCGCATATGGATCCCGTGGTGGTCATTGTAAAACTCTGTTGGGATGTGTGTTTGTACCTTAGGTGTAGCTCGCACAAAGAAGCACTCTGACCCGATTTTCGTAGGCGGTGGTCGTTACCCGACATTTTCCACTTTGGAAGATTCCGCGAGTTGATCTGTTATCAACTGAACTCCCAGAACAGCGCCGCACATCTACTCTAGTTGATTTACTGGTAATAATATTAGTGCTACTTATTTAGTGCCAATCTAGGCTTTTTCATTCTCGAATGAAGCATCAGCAGGGATTACTCTTTGTTCGCAACTTGTTCAAGATGTGGTCCTCAGGTGACACATGTTTCTCTTATGATCAAATTGCAAATGCTTATCCATGCTACTTCCTGGTCCTCACTTACAGATCTCACACCAAGATCAACCCTCGCCGAGACTGCCTTGTGGGGACATAATATGATTAGTTATTTCAATTATTTAATTTAGTTTTCATAATTATCTCTAGGCTTTATATATATCCTTAATATTTTAAATTGGTTTTATTATCAGTTTAGGAATTAGTTTTCATATTTATCTTTTATATTTTATTTTTCCTTTTAAGTAGTTTTCTTCTCAGTTTAAGAAACCTACTTGGTTGTATATATATTTCACTCTCATTCAATAATATTAATCAAGATTCCATATTCTCCAAAATTCTATCACTTACTTGGTGGCAACCAACAGAATTCATGGTTATAAGTGAAGCTGTGAAGGAAGCTTTGTGGTTGTTAGAGTTGGTTTATGAATAATCCGGTATTTTATGATATTCTATCCCGGATATTTTGCGATAATCATGAAGCTTTACAAAGTACATGGGAAGAAATCAAGTTTTTCATGAAAGAACAAAGCTTGTTGACATTAAACTGCATTTTATTAGAGAAATCTTAGCCAAAGGCTCAGTGAAGTTTCCAAAAATTCCAATTGAAGAAAATCCATCTAATATGATCACCAAACCACTACCAAGTAGAAAATTTCTTTTAAAAGTTGAATATGACTTAGCCAATAACCAAGAAGAGGGGTGTTGAATTAGATTTATCAAAAACTTTTTGCAAATCAATATGAAATCTCCAATTTAATTCAAGAACAATAAATAAAGAGATAAGGATAGAAAGATCAAACTCAAACTTATAGAGGTTCGGTACACCCTTGCCTACGTCCACTTCTCCTCAACCTTCAACCATTGAGAATTTCACTAGTGTCAAGTTCTAACCCAAGCTTCTTTCTTTTACACTTGGATTTTGGCTCCAATTGGCACTTCACAAATTCTTCAAGCTATATACACTTGAAGTCTTCTTTAATATCTCTCTAGCTCTCAAGATTGATCAAATACAACCTGCTATGATGAACAATAAAGGCGCACTCTAAATACGCAGCTTAAATGCACACACCAAGAATCTAGATTGAGAATTTATTAGCAAGAGAAATAGTGGTCGAGAGAATAAATACAACAAGCTCTGCATGATATAAATGATCCCTCAAAATACAAAAATATAGGAAAACTCAAAGAAGCAATTGTTACTGAAATCACGGCCACTGCACTAATTAGTCGATACTTATTAAAATCTAGACTTTATGGATTTAATGGGATACAGGTTACCATTTTATGACCGTTAGACTCAAGAGATTGAGCAATTAGTCGACAGTTTGCTCTACCAGTTCATTACAAGAAGTTACTGCATCCAACTAGTTGAGAAACACAACTCAATCAGTTCCCAATCGATCAAATGTTTGGTCTACCAGTTCATAAATTGAAATATAGCCCTTTCTGGGTCCAAATGGTCAATGAGCTGGTGACCACCTTTCGACCAACCAATCAGTCGGTTAAACCGAATGACCAATACAACATAGCCGGTTTCTTACAAAAATTGTCGTTTGTCCGTTTCAACTCATTTTTACTCCAAATCAGTTTCTAACCCTAAATAAATCTTTTAAGTACACTTTAAACTTCAAATAACTAAGGTTTTATGATTAAATATGGGTTTTAAAATGTTTAATCAATTTAAAGTCAAACTTAATAAAAAAAAAACCCGATGTATGCAAAGAATGCCAAAAGGACCCCAAAAAATGGTCACTTTTGTTCTCAAATCACTTCAACCTAATGAACTTTAAACACATTTTAAACTTCAAACACAAACACATTTTAAACTTCAAACACCTAAGGTTTGATGCTCATACTTATCAATGGCAGATATTGTGGACTGATAGTGTGGGCTGATTATGGACTATCAATTGATATCAAGGGTAGAGATTGTGGACTAATTGTACTATCAATTGCAAATATTTTGGTTGAAATTAAGGGTGAGATTAAAAGATCTAACTTACCATAATTAGTGTATCAGTTGTACTATATATATATATATATATATATGTGTGTGTGTGTGTGTGTGTGTGTGTGTGTGTGTGTGTGTGTGTGTGTGTGTTACTATTTCCGCAAGCGCACGGGTTGTACAAGTAATATATTATACCAAAAGTCTAGATATCAATCCCAGAGGGAAGGTGTGGTTTTAGCAAGGATTGAATACCCCGGCTACTAAAGTCGTTCACTATTTGAGTGACTCGATGACTTGGGGAGAATGTTTTGTAATTTAAAATAAGAACATAATAAAGCAAAACAAAATAGGGTGTGATAAATGTCCACTCACAAGGAATGGGATAATATCGGAGATATAACTCAAGGAAAGATACTAGGGTTGATTGTCTCCATTGATGCATTTATGGTTTATATTCATTAAGCGTTGATTGAGTGAACGTACACTTGCGCATGTCTAAAGAATTTGATATGAGGTTTACACTTTCATGTCTCCCCTCAATTTCTCACACCCATTCCTGATTCTTCTTTCGGTCCATCTAGGTCATGAAGTATGGTATTTTTTTTAAGGCAATGCTTTTCTTAGGAATCCTATCGTCACCTCTCAGTTCATACAATAGGACTACCCAAACTACTCCTCGACCGATCACCTTCTGGCCCATGACCTCAAAGATAATGCCAAGATGGTGCTACTCCTAATAAAATCCATCTAGTACTAGGCATTTCTAATTCCCTATACTTCTTTGATTAGGTTAATTAGTATTTCAATTAACTAATTCATACTTTAAGAGACCCGGGACCAAATTTTAGGGCGCAATCCAAGCGTCACCAAGGATTCCCTAGTATGAGGATCGAAGACCCAACTCTCAATATGGATTAATTAGTTAAAACCATAATAATCCTAAGAACTTCACTAACTAACATCCACACAAGCATGAATTCACAAAATCATCATAAAATATATATAAACCAAACATCAACTTCCACAATCAGCCCTATAGGGAAGTTTAGCTACTCATTACAACCCACAAATCTATCAAAATCATGTCTATTACATCCATAATAATGAAAGAGATGAGAACAGAGTGAGAGTTAGAGATACAAAAAGAATATGAGATAAGAAATGCTCCAAACTCAGCTCCAAGGTTGAATGAGGTCCTCTAGTTGATGGATTCTTCAATATTACACCAAATCCAAAGTAAAGATGAATAAAATCACAAACCCTAAAGTGATTCAAGAAGAAGAAAGTAGAAACTCCTATGAGGTGTTCTCTCTCAAAATTCGAACCCTAAACAATTCTAAAGATCTACTATTTATATGCCTTGGAAAATGGGCCAACGATGGGCTAAAAATACGAATATTGCGCTACTTCCTACCGCCGTTTCTTCGCCACGAAGAGCGCTTCTTCCATCGCGGGTATGCTTTTTCCCGGCGGTTGGTTACGTCATCCTCTTATATAGCTTTCTTTGTCGCAAATAAGGGTATGTTTGCTACAACATCTGGCGCGGCGCGAACATCTTCGCTGGCGCCAACATCTTCTACGCAACGCAATGATCTTCGCTGTGGTGAACCCGGTGGCCATTGTTTTTCTTAACTTGAGCCGTGGAAAAGCACTCCTTCACGCTGGTGAACCGCTTCACTGCCAGCAACCCGCCAGAGATCGCCAACTTTCATTTGATTCTTTCCATCACTTTGCTTGATTTTCCTTCTTAACTCAAACATAAGCAATGGGGATTAGAGCTTTCTTATAAGATATTGGTGCGAATCTAGCTTTATGTTGCATAAAACGCATCAAAATCATACTATAAATGCTAACAAGATTCACACCTATCAATATACACAACAAAGTAGATAAGCAGTGATTAGTGTAATAGTTATAAATGTATTCTTACCTAAAATAAGGTGTACAACAACTATTATTTCATGGAAAGATCTTCAAGGAGAATGGCATTCATCCATTTACTCAAATTTTGTTAATACTCGAGTTTTAAAAAAAAATTCAATTTAGACAATAAACCGAAAGTTAGAAGAATGTGCATAAAATGATATACTCCTAAATTGCACCAATGCATTCATCTTCCATAGATTTCTAAGTTTACAAAATCTTCACTTGATGTTTGAGCTTGGAGTCTTAATTACTTGTCATTTTGGATTTGAAATCTTGGTTCTTTAATTTGAGTGAACTTGACTTACAAGAACTTGATCAAATACACCATTGTTTTCTTAAGCTTGGAATATTTTCATTTGATGCTTGATCAATTTCAATTTATCACTCAACTCAATGTTAACCATTAGTAATTAATAATATTTGTTCATATCATCAAACCTCACTGTAAGAGATCCTCGGTACCAACATTTTCATTGCTTAGAGTTGGTCGGGATGAAGTCCGATTGAACTTGAGGAGGGCCAATGGTGGAAACCATCAAGACTTAAGTAATTGAACCAAGGTGGAGAATTTGTTGAGTTGATCCCATTATAAGTAATTAAACTTTAGGATTGTTAACAAATCTCGTTAATTCTGTTTTACAAGTTCTTTGTGATTTAAAAAAAAAACATGTATAAAATGGAAAACAGAGCAAGAGGCCTTGGGGTTTTTCCTAGTGGAAATTGATCTCAGATTCTCTTTGAGAGAGCAATGACCCAAAAGGCAGGAATGTAAAATTGACTTCCAGTTTTCTATTACTTTTCTTTGTGAAAGGTTCTAGTTTTTTAGTGAATTGAGTTCATCTGAAAGCCTTGATTTACTAAATAATATTTTTCTTTTATTTTAATAAATATAAAACTATTTTAAAAAATTCCAGTTGACAAGAAATCTAACAATCAATTTTAGTTCTTCGTTTCCAAACTCTTCATAGCTAACATTTGTGAAAAAGTAGGAGAGGGCCCCAGTTTGTGGACTTAGAAGAAGACTTGCTATATATCATGGCAGACAAAGACTTCCAACAGGAAGGAAAGACTTGCTTTATATCATGGTATACATATTGTGATTAGGGTAAGTGGTAACACAACTTGCAGAAACTGTTTCTATTCTCTCTCTCTCCCTCAGCCTCTGCCAACTCCATGCTGATGGGGAGTATTTACATGGTAGGATTGCTGGTATTGCAGTCATGTGTGGTCAATTTTGCCATTAATTCTCCCTCAAACTACACTGATCTCAGAGCTCTCCTTGCCTTCAAGTCTGAAATCAAGCTTGATCCAAACAATGTCTTGGGGAGTAACTGGACCGAAACCGAAAACTTCTGCAACTGGATTGTGTTTTTGTAGCCGTGTAGAAGATACAGCGAGTGGTGATGTTGAGCCTTGCAGACATGGCTCTCCACGGCACCATTTCTCCTCATGTTAGTAACCTTTCCTTCCTTGTTCGGCTTGATCTCTCCAACAACAGTTTCCATGGCCGTTTGGTGCCGGAAATAGGCCGTCTGAGTCGGTTGAGAGGACTTATAGTCGAACGCAACAAGCTGGAAGGAGAGATTCCTCCAAGTATACAGCACTGCCAAAAGCTCAGAGTCATC
This sequence comes from Tetrastigma voinierianum, assembly GCA_016808115.1. NCBI lineage: Eukaryota > Viridiplantae > Streptophyta > Magnoliopsida > Vitales > Vitaceae > Tetrastigma > Tetrastigma voinierianum. The sequence continues at coordinate 176,889 of JAEQBH010004572.1, forward strand.
TCTCTTAATTCCAATGAGCTCACAGGGGTCATACCAGCATGGTTAAGCAACTTCTCCTCACTTGGTACCTTATTTCTTGGAGAGAACAACTTTACAGGTACTATTTCAGCTTTTGGGAAACCAGTTCCAGCCTGAACCCGAAAGCATTCACTCAAGAAAGAAAAAAGAACACTAAGAAAAAAGTTATTTTCTTTCACCAATAAAATATAAATAAAAATCGAATATAATCAAAATTTCTCCCACTCTTACATATTTTTAAATTCGTTAATCCTCAGATAATGTAAATAAACAAATAAAATGGGTTTAAAATGAACATATAAAATTAATTTATAAAAGTTTTTTAAACCTATTTTTGTTTTTCCCAACTTCTTCTTTCCAGCCGTTTTTAAGAGGTAGAAAATTTTTCTGTTTTCTATTCAAACTTTTCAAAACAAAGCGAAAAACACGTTTAGCTACGATATCAGATAAAAAACAAAATTTGAAACAAAGAATGAATTCACTATTTTCAACATTTTATATACGAACTTAAAATCATGATATGCTTTTCCTCGTTAATTAAATCGAAAAACAAAGAGATTTATTTTCAACATTTTATAACTTCATTTTCAAGAAAATGGTTTTACAAAACTGATTTGGCCTTATTTTCAATCAAATTCAAGACGAAACGCATTTTCTAAAAACGAAAAATTAAATATTGTAATACATCAAAATTTTCATATATTCTCGAATTTTCGATAATCAAAATTTTCGAACTAAATGCGCCTTCCTCTTTATTTTCTTCCTTATCACTTTTCGGTTCCAAACATGTTTGGGAAATGTGGTGAGAAATAATTTGCTTCGACCTGTCAAAGCCTTCGCATGGGATCAATGGTGGTAGTGAACTTGGCAGCCCACCACCGACTCCATTTGGGTGCAGGGTGAGCTCCTGCGTGATTGGACTCGTTTAGGATTTGATAAACCTATAAATATGTTATGGTTTTTTTTAAGGTTTTCGGTTATACATAAATTAATAGCTACAATCCTCCAATCTTAGTGTTCAGTTTTTGGAATAGTGGATTTCTCCTCATCTGCCAATGGTTTTTTCCCTTTTCATGGTTTCCACCTAAATTGTGTTTCTTACCTATTTACAGGTACCATTCCAGCTTCTTTGGGAAACATTTCAAAGTTAGGATGGCTTGGTCTTAGTGAAAACCACCTCCATGGAAGCATTCCATATGAGATAGGAAATCTTCTGAATTTGCAAGCAATTTTCTTTGGCCAAAACAACCTTATTGGATCAATACCCCCCTCTATTTTCAATATCTCCTCCTTGACAAATATTTTCTTATCATACAATTTTCTTTCTGGAACTCTTCCATCAAGTCTTGGTCTTTGGCTTCCAAATCTTCAGCAACTCCTCATAGAAGCAAATCAGATCACTGGAAACATCCCTCCATATTTGTCAAATTGCTCTCAGCTCACAGAGTTGATACTAACTTCAAACCAATTTACTGGACCAATTCCCACAAGTCTAGGCTACCTACAACACCTCCAAATACTTATCCTGGCAGGAAATAAACTAACAAGTCCAATCCCAAGGGAAATCGGTCTCTTGAGAAGTTTGAATCTGCTCTATTTGGCAGAAAACAATCTGGTTGGAAGCGTTCCATCAACAATCAAGGGATTGAAAAGCCTGTAGAGGTTGTTTCTTGGTGGAAACCAGCTTGAACAAACTATTCCTAGTGAGATTTGCCTCTTGAGTAACTTGGGGGAAATAGACCTTGGATATAATAATCTATCAGGATCTATTCCAAGTTGCATAGGAAATCTTAGTTATTTACAAAAATTGATCCTAAGTTCCAATTTGCTATCCTCCTCGATTCCGCCAAGCTTATGGAGCCTTCAAAATCTCTTGTTCTTGGACTTCTCCAATAATTCACTGAGTGGAAGCCTTGATACAAACATGAGAGCATTAAAGATGTTGGAAACCATGGACTTATCTTGGAACAAAATCTCAGGTAAGATTCCAGCCACTTTTGGGGCCTTCCAAAGCCTACATTCTCTTAATCTATCAAGAAACTCATTCTGGGGGTTTATTCCTCAATCACTTGGTGAAATGGTAGCACTGGATTACATGGATCTTTCCCACAACAATCTTTCTGGATCGATACCGAAATCTCTTGTAGCACTCACATCTGCAGTACTTGAATTTGTCTTTCATCGTTGTCTGGGAAATTCCAAGTGAAGGGGCCCTTTTGGAAACTTTACAGCAGCATCTTTCATGGAGAATGAAGCACTTTGTGGGCAGAAAATCTTTCAAGTCCCACCTTGCAGAACTGATCACAACACCAAAAAATCCAAAAAAACTAGATTTATTTTGAAAGATGTTCTTCCAGTCATTGCATCAGTACTGTCAATTCTTATAGCTCTCATTCTCATCATAATGATAAAATATCAAAAGAGGAATGTTTCAGCACTGAATCTAGTTGATGTATTAGCCTCTGTGAAGCATAAAATGATTTCATATCAAGAGCTTCGCCGCGCCACAAATGATTTCTCTGAATCCAACATCCTTGGAGTAGGAAGCTTTGGTTCTGTCTTTAAAGGAGTACTTTTTGATGGGACAACTGTTGCTGTTAAAGTTCTAAATTTACAATTTGAGGGTGCTTTCAAGAGTTTTGATGCAGAATGTAAAGTTCTCGCAAGGGTTCGATTACGGAATCTCGTCGTTTATAATCTCATGTTCCAATCCTGAGCTAAGAGCTCTGGTTTTGCAGTACATGCCTAATGGAAGCCTTGAGAAATGGTTGTATTCTCACAACTACTGCCTAAATTCTCCAAAGAGTGAGCATCATGGTGGATGTTGTTTTTAGTTTTGGAATATCTTCACCATGGTCAATCAGAGCCTGTAGTTCACTGTGATTTGAAGCCAAGTAATGTCCTCTCGATGATGAGATGATTGCTCATGCCGGCGATTTCGGCCCTGCCAAGATTTTGCAGAGAAATGTCCGCAAATACGTACTCAAGACTCCCAGTACCATCGCGCTATATCATGTCTGTAAAGATTCAAGGTTTGTTTTTTTATTTAATATCGAATATAACTTTTTTCAAGCATCGCTAAATAAGACTTTTTTAATAAAGATTAAGTATTAAGTTGTTTGCATTGATAGTAAATGTTGTTACCTCCTCCTCTAATAATGGTGGTGTTTCTTATTTTGGAAAAATGACTTTTTCTCGAATATTTTGCTTTTTATTCATAATTTTTTTAAATTTCAAGAATAAAGTCACTAAGTTTAAAAACAAACAAGTTAACTTTTCAAGAACAAAGCAATTCTCTTTCAAAGAAAAAGCCAAAAAACAAACAGCACCTTAGACCTTGAAAGATTATAGCATATAGAGATATCTCATTATGCTTTGTTCCTCAAAATTATTGTTGTTTTTCTTTACAGAGTATGGATCAAGGAAGTATGTCCATAAGAGGTGATATTTACGCTTTAGATGTTGTTGAAATGTTTACAAGAAAGAAACCTAATTCACATATGTTTGTTGGAGAATTGAGCTGAGGAAATGGGTTATGGCTTCAATTCCGTAAAAATAATGGAAATCATAGATGGGAATCTACTAAGAACTGAGATGGAAGAGATGTGATCGCAGCAGAAGATGTCCTTTTCGGGGCAATAATGGAACTAGGGCTGAGTGCAAGCAGAGAATTTTTGGTGAGGAGAGGATTGTCATAAAAGAAGTTGTGGTCAAGCTCAACAAGATCAAATTAAATCTATCTTCGGGTTGCTCAATCAATTACTTGAGTTTTTTTTTTTTTTTTTTTTTTTTTTTGATATAAGACACGATTAGATTTTCACATCAATTTACATGTTCTTCACGAGCTTATAGAATTTGGATTTAATATGAATATCACGTTTTTAATACCATGCCTCACGTACAACCTCATAACCCCACGTGGAGAGTCAAATAAATCAAACAAAGTCCTCCATAAACTTTCAAATCAATAAATGGAGAAGAAATCGCAGCAGAATCAAACCTAACCTCTCAATAAAACCAAATTTGATATCATATTAAACAACCAACTCTCTGCAAGTTCGAACTGTAGGATTTGGATTTGGGGCAGATGAATATCATGTCTTTAACAATGTCTTAATGTGAAGGATGGCTTTTTTTTCTTTTAAGATTTTTGGATACATTTTCTTAATGCTCCTCACAAAAATCAAGGAATTTGGAATTTCCCATCTTTTTCCCCATCTTTATTATTTCTGGGAGTGTAGACAAAACTAATGACTTAATTCATTGATGATATATTTTTCCACAAAGGAAAATTTACCATCAAATACCCACTATATATATAAAAAGTTATCTACCCAATCATTAGTCAAGATAGGTAAGAAAGACAATCAACAAAAGAAATTCCACAAAATGAAGAGAAATTTTCCACAAAAACTAATACCTAATTCATTGATGATACAAAGGAAAATTTATCATCAA